>JAVQKC010093411.1:0-32387 GCA_036025475.1 Philypnodon macrostomus
GGGATTCCTCCGGAAGCGCTGGAGGAAGTGTCTGGGGAGGGGGAAGTCTGGGCGTCCCTGCTTAGACTGCTGCCTCCGCGACCCGGCCCCGGATAAGCGGAAGAAGATGGATGGATGGAGTTGAAGGAATGAGTCATGATAATGTAGATAAAAGTGTAGTGCACTGAAAACACATCTGCAGTGTACATATAGCCTGCCAGCAATTGTGCCTTAGTTAGATTGTTTAGAAAGACAATTTAAGCTAAACACAATAAAGATGGTCTTCCTTGTGTCTGAAATCTCCTCAAAGTGATATATGCTGCATGATGCATCTGTGTGTTTCATCCAAAGCACAGCATCTTGATTAAAGTGCTTATATTGACATCTCCATTGTAGCCATAAATCTCTTAAAGCAATATAGCACTGAATGTAAATGTGCCCATCAGTTTTGAACCGTATCGTAAAACATGGAAGACATGAGGTGCTCTGTTTTATATGCTCATAATAGCAATAAAATTATTCATTAGTAATCTGGTCACATGTTTGTGCTTTATGTTTTATTCCTTCTTCCTCATGTTTGATAAGAAAGTAGAAGCACTTTGCATGGAAATCTACAGCAACATGTACAAATTACCCCTAATGAGAGGTCTCTCAGAGTAAAACACTAGGGGCGAGTTGCCTGGCACTCTTCCTCCCCAGATAAGATCTACTTCAAATGTATTTGGTGGCCATTGTCTCTCACCATCAGCTAGAGCGGTCTGACTTGTGTTAAGGGCACTGGCATCACTGTATAAACACAGTCCTAACAATAGAGCTGCCACAGTAATAGCCTGTCATTAGTGTGGTTTCAGCAGAACTAGTTTTACTGGTCTCTCTGGTACAGATTAAATGTGCATGACTATTCATATCATTGTGCTTCAGATGTCTATTTACTACCACTAATTTCTGTATGTAAGGATAATAATATTGTCTGTAGTATTTTCTCACACTTACAATGGTTGCTTCATTTCAACAATGAGAGCATCATGGAGTGGTCCATATTGTTCTGTAAAGCATTTTTTTTTTTTTTTCACAGAGAAGAGAACAGATAAGTCAGCCGTATCAGGTGCCATTCGACTCCAGATAAATGTGGAAATCAAAGGAGAGGAGAAAGTGGCTGCCTACCACGTCCAGTACACGTGTTTGCATGAGGTACTCACATCTAGACAAAACATTAGAAATCTCCTCATTATAGTGGTGTACAATATTACCAAAGTGTGCAATAGTTGTCCACTGTTTTGAATGTTGTGATAACGATATGATCTTTGATATGTGGTATAAGATGGCCCTCAATCTTTTCTTTCTAAACAGAATCTTTTCCACTATTTGACTGATGGGCTCGGCCAAGGTGTGGTGAAGATCCCAGAGGCTCGTGGGGACGATGCCTGGAAAGTCTACTTTGACGATGTGGCTCAAGAAATAGTGGATGAATTTGCAATGCGTTATGGAATAGAGTCCATCTATCAGGCCATGACGTGAGTATAACATGTGTCTGCTTTAGCTAATGGGGTAATCAGTTCTGTAAGCAGTGGAACCCAAGACAGACAAGACAATACATGTCACTATATACAGTATCTATCTATATTCCTCGACTCAAAACAGTGGAATGTGCCTGACACCCATTGGCTTGTGGTGAGGGTTAAAAGGGCACTTATGGGTGACAACAACAGTTTTTTCACCACTGGGTGTAAATCACAGCTTGTCTCACAATACAATATTATATCAATACAGTGGACTGACAATACAATTTTTAGCAATATCTCAAACACTACCACGATATGATTTATGGGCCTATGATCAATCTATCAATATTATATGTTAATTTTAACCAAATATTGAATCAATATAAAAGCTATTAATATGTATGTATTTTATTTAAATCCACTGAACACAGAAAATATATTGTTAATGCTTACAATGTTTTAATACATATAATAATTTCTAAGTAAAAGTGCATTGTGTAACAGTAAATATACACAATGATAATGCAACAAGCCTGGTGGTTCTACAGTTGTTGTCCGACGATGGTCTCTATATGAAGGTGCCAGTATAAATGGTCTGTGGATGCATTAGTCTCAGGGAAGTGTCATGCTCTCTACATATTCCGGTTAGATCAGCGCATCACTCACACACAGCACACTCCGATGGGCCATCTCTCAGCCTAAACCTGTCCCATAACTCACAGCCCGATGATATGACCCCATCATAAAGATCATTAAGACATGGGCCGCTTCTCATGTGCACTCCCCCGCTGTTGCACTGTTACCGGGGAACCCTTACACTGTAAAACAATCAACATAAATTAACTTAAGAAACTGTATTAAATCTTGATAAAATTACTTAATTGCAGGCATCGGTTTAGCTCAGTCGGTAAAGACTTTGGCACATATACAGAATTTACAATGCTCACCCAGGCGTTGTGAATTTGAATATGGCAACTTTTGGAAGCATGCACGACTGGGTTTTAGAGTGTAGCAGATACATGCTGTCTGTTTGTTGACTGTTGCAGGCACTTTGCTTGTCTCTCGTCTAAATACATGTGTCCTGGAGTTCCTGCTGTGATGAGCACCTTACTGGCAAACATCAATGCCTTCTACGCCCACACCACTGCTTCCATCAACGTCTCTGCCTCCGACCGATTCGCTGCCTCCAACTTTGGGGTTTGTGCACACCCACTCATGCACTTACACAGCACCTTTTTACATGTTACCTTATTCGTTTTTTGTCTTTTTATCAAACAGAAAGAGCGTTTTGTGAAACTCCTAGACCAATTACACAACTCTTTGCGGATTGATCTCTCCACTTATAGGGTAAGCCATGTTTCTATGCACCCAAATAACAGCTTCAACTGCAGGAATGTTATTGTATTTTGGCGTATTTATTTAAATTGCAAATATTGAGATGGAAATTATAGACACAGATTACACTTTATACAGGTATATTTTTCCCAACATTTTTTGTGACCTAATTATTTGCTTATAAAGTACAAGAAATGTCTTTATATTGCTAATAACCAAGTCTCTACAATGTCAGTAACGTCTTTCCAGATTTCCAGACATTTTTATGTGATTTGGAGTTTTAGGTAATGGTATTTTTTCCTTGTATTACATTGTTTACCTTCTATAGAATCACTTTCCGGCCAGTGATAAAGACCGTCTGCAGGATTTAAAATCTACAGTTGATCTTTTAACCAGCATCACTTTCTTCAGAATGAAGGTAAGCAAACACGTCACTAGTGATCTTAAATGTGATCCAACTACTGTTTGCAACAGAAATTAGTTATTGTTATTTACCAATCCCTTAAAGTAAGAGATTTGAACCTTGCAGCTCTCTGTTGATGCCCTTTCAACTTGTGGTTACTAACTTCATTGGTCATCAATTGGTTGTGTCTTTCAGGAACCCTTAACAATTGCCTTTATAACTGCTTATTGGTCCATTGCTATCCTTTCCTGTGAATTTGATAAAATTCAAACCATTTAACCTTACTGTGTTTGAATGTGTTTAGGTGCAGGAATTACAGTCTCCGCCCAGGGCCAGTCAAGTGGTGAGGGACTGTGTAAAGGCTTGTCTTAATTCAACCTACGACTACATCTTCAATAACTGCCATGAACTGTACAGCAGACAGTACCAGCCTCTGGATAATGTAAGTCACTCAATATCCCAAAGATACCTCCCAAAATCAGCTACATATCTGCTTTAAGACTTACTATAACCACATAACTTCATTTTCTTTATCTTTATTCTTTGTCTATGTTTTGAATCAGAACAAAGAGGAAATACCTTTTGAAGAGCAGGGTCCTAGCATTAAGAACCTAGACTTCTGGCCTAAGCTTATCATGTTAATAGTTTCCATTATAGAAGAGGACAGGAACTCATACACGCCTGTGCTGAACCAGTGAGTATTAATCTACATTGATAAGAAAACTAAATCTAATATCTTTCATGGCTTTTGTACAATTGCTATATTGTTCATAATTGGTTCATAATTGTATTGCAGGTTTCCTCAGGAGCTGAATGTAGGAAAGGTGTCTGCAGAGGTTATGTGGACATTGTTTGCTCAGGATATGATGTATGCCATGGAAGGTATGCATTTCCTCCTCCCAGAGACGTGTGTAGGTGAAATCCCAGTCCCAGAAAAGCCATGTCCCCTGGTTATGGCCCACAGTTGCCGGGTTAGGCCCCAACCACTTTCGTTTCCAGTAGGGGGAAGTAACTAGATACTTTTACCCCCATCCACACTAAATACTGCCTGTCCAAATGGCTACCAGGTTCTGGATTTTCCCCAAGCCCTTCATTCAGTGGCATTCAATAGAAAGTGAATAAAAATGTGACTTAATTCCAGTGCAGGGTTTAAAAGCTGCTTATGTGTCTCTGGGGCCCTCTCCACTGAACTGAACGGAGCCTGTCCTAAAGATGATCCCTTCACAGACTAAATCACTCGAAGATCCTCACTGGATGAAATATACCAGTGGTCACCGCTTACTTTTATTTAATATATGATATAAAGAGCTCAAGGATTTCTCTCTCCAGAAATTAAAATATATGAATATACAGTACTATCCAAATGCTTTAGGGAAGTTTTGAGAAGTCCCCATACTTTCAAAATGTTAGTTTATCTGTGTTAGTACAAATGTCATTATGAGCCATAATGACACTAGTTATTACAGATAGATATACAGTATTACCAAGCTGGGTTTGTTTTTGTTCTGAAACGAAAAGCTCTCAACAGAAAATCCAATGTTAAAAGATCAATCGATTAATAACCCTATGTTGCAAATGTTCTTGTTTTTTTTAGAACACGAGAAGCATCGTCTGTGCAAGAGCACCGACTACATGAACCTGCATTTCAAAGTCAAGTGGCTGAATAACGAATATGTCAAAGATCTGCCAAACTTTAAGGATATAATTCCTGATTACCCATCGTAAGTGCATTTAATTACCTCAATGGACAATGACAACCTCTTTCATTTATATAAATATTGATTACATCTCTCTTTATAGATGGTTTGTGCTGTTTGTTCTACAATGGCTGGATGAAAATGAGGATGTGTCAATGGAGTTTATGCATGGAGCTCTTGAAAGAGACAAGAAAGATGGAGTAAGTCATTGAGAGTCAATATGTTGGAAACCGTACATAACACAAAACAAAATTTGTTGCTAAAATTTTCAGCATTTAAAAAAAAAATCTTTTTTAGTTCCAGCAGACATCTGAGCATGCCCTGTTCTCTTGCTCTGTCGTGGACATTTTCACTCAACTAAACCAAAGCTTTGAAATCATCAAGAAACTGGAGTGTCCCGACCCCAAAGTCATGGCACAGTACAGTCGCCGGTTCTCAAAGGTAAACTCAGAACCATGAAATCTCACAGAAATTCAGTCGCATTAATTTGTCCTTTAAAAATACTGCCTCTGCAACTGCATAAAGCCAATTTGCCAACTCTGTATTTTGTTTATTAACAGACTATTGCCAAAGTTCTTCTGCAGTACAGTACCATCCTGACCAAGAGTTTCCCTGTGTACATTGAAAAAGAGAAGATTGTAAGTATCGTGCATTTCATTCTTTGTCTTTATTCAATGTGTCACTATGTCTCCATCTTGTTATTTCATCTGTTTTCTGTGCCTCTTTTGCAGCCTTGTGTCCTGATGAACAATGTCCAGCAGTTAAGAATCCAGCTGGAGAAAATGTTCGAGTCCATGGGTGCAAAACAGGTAAGCACAAAGGTTTGGACTGAGATGCCCTTCAAAACTCCCATATCCACAGATCACAACGTAAAAAGAATATCCTAAAGTCTGTTTGCCTGACAAAAAACCTCTATGTATTATTATACATTATAACAATGTCTTGTCTGTGTCAGATTGCAACACAGGAGGCTATGGTATGTACATATTGGTAGTACATGAATGTAGAGTGGTCCTGAAGGGACAGTCACAAGAACAATTGAAATTTGTTTTCCTTGTTTATAAATAGTTAATTGATATTTATTTATTTATTTATTTTGAATGTTTGTTTATCAAAGTGTTGTTTGTTGGTCATTTGTTTTGTGTTTGTTTTTTTTACTGTGTGTGTGTGTGTTTTCTCATTTGTGTTTGTGTTTCAAAGTTTTTATTATTTCTCTTTTGGTTGTTATGACTTGCCCGTATGAGTGTGCTATAGCAGTAAAGTAGTCAGTCTTAAGTAATGATAGGAAGTCATCTCATATTCTGATGAGAATCCCTCCTCAGATCAGTACTCTTTAGATATTTGACTTGTGTGTGTTTCTGTGTCCTGCAGTAAGAGAATCAATAGTTTCTCTGTGACCCTCTGCTTTGTAGCATTTCAAACAAATGCTTTGCGACAACTTGGATGCCCTTAGATTTGTCCTGGTTGAGCATATGTTAGGCCCAGAATGAACTGTTGTTTTTACTTGATTATTAAAGCAAGAGGAGTTGCTGATGAGAGAGGAAGATGAGGCAGATGATGATGATGAGGTAGGTCTTTAACATGGGTTAGAGCAGTAGTAATGGTAGACAAACCTAAATGTATTTATTAGAGACAATAATGTTCTGTGTTTGTGGAAGGGACAGCAGGTTGTGACAGAGGATGAAAAGTTGGTATGTAAAGCATAGAAAATGGAAAATACTAGAGAACAGTAGTTACTGTTCCGACCTTAGTAACATAGGACTGCACAATATGTATCTTACTTTAATAAAATGATTTGAGAAGAACTGCTGTATGAGAGTGAGTGGACAGACAGTGGGGTCCAAATTGGCTGGCCAAAGAATGTATTTGGGTCACAATAATTTGTCGTTTTTATCATTCAAATTGAACTAATTATACATGATTATGTTTATGTGTTTTCATGTATTGTGCAGCCCTTGTTACAGCTATAGTTTCTAGTGAGTTCTAGTTAGTTTGACATTCAGTATCCACTAGCTGACCTCAAAAATCCAAATGTATGAAAAGTTAGTGATAGCTTCTCTTTTTCTTCAAATAGTGGCAGTAATGAATGTATGGGACAAACCTTTTTCCACTTGTGGTCACATGGTCAGAGGTCTCTGACAGAGACGGAGTCTCTGACTCAGACTGTAGTTTTTTGTTATGAGTGCCAAACCCAGTTCTGTGGCTAAAAACACATCTCTTTCAATTCAATCTTATATTTTTTCCTTTTCTAGCGCAACTATAAAACATTAAATTTGCAGGCAAGTTACCTCAATATGCATGCATGTGTTACAACATGAATGCATATACTGATACATACTTTTCTTTCAGAAGTTGTATGTTGTCAAAAGTATTTTTTAGTTATCAATCATTTTTTTCTTAGGCCGATGAAAGTGAGGAGGAGGTGAATGGAGAAATTAAACTCGAGCTCGAGGTTTGTTAAACCTGAGTCCTGTTTGTCACTTTTCCAAACATCATTCTCCTTTTATACTGCCGCCACATGTCAACCTAAATGTGTCATATTTTTATTGATGACTGAACCTAGATTTTTCCTTTTTTTAATCACCTTTTGTGTTGCTTCCCAAAACATTTCTGTCCTTAGAATTAAGTTCAGATTTAATAACAATAATACTTTTTTTTTCTCCTTAAAAATAGTCTGACGATGATAAGGTGGGTAAAAGATTTAAAAAATGACCACCGATCATTATCATTATGAATATTTGTATTTCTCATAATGTGGACACTGTAGATTTCACTGAGGTATCTTATACATTGTTATTTGTATCTTTTTTTTACTCTATTGACACAAACATAGACTGATGAGCCTGTGGGAAAGGTATGCAATGTATCTCTTGGACAATAGTATATTAAAACAGTACTCCGTTATAAATTGAAAATGAGACATAACAAAAATTGTTCTTGTTACCCTCTTATGTTCACTCAGATTGAAATAGCATTTCAGGACAAAAAGGTGAGCGTAGGTTTAGTTCCACATACATAATCATACATCCTTCATAGTATGATCCAATGTGGGCTTGTACTTACCTGAAGCTCCATCCTCACCCCAACCACCGCCACAAGTACAGCAAGTAGGTGATACTGTACCTGTCGCTCATTGCCCCTCTCCATCCCATTAAATGCAATCCATTCTTTATGAGAACACATAGAAAACAGCTTAGAGAGAACTTTATCTTAAAATCTACAGTACATGGGATAGACAGAAATGATCGAATGTATTGAAAAACGTCACCTAATTATGATATATATACGTATTTAAATAGTTTTCATTTAGTAACTTAAGTCTTAAACAACTGAAAACAGTGGCACAACCCGGTGTAAAGATTCATTCCAAACATTTTGATACATTGTGCGATTTTCTAATCCTGATATGGTTTTGGATGTAGTGCTCGTCTCTGAGATGTGGAGGAGATTGATCTCTTCCCTTGTTGGAGTGCAACAGCCTCCAAACTTTAATAAACAGTCTTTTACTTTTGACTGTAGCCCCTCGAAAGTAACCTTTGTTTCTCGATTTCTTCCTCAGATGGACAGTGAGGCCAGTGACCTTCTGAACGACCTGCAGGTGAAGCTCAACAATGTCCTGGATGATCTCAGCAGCACTTTTGGAAACAGGTTAGTCCTTCACAAGACCTTCAAAAACACCAGACGTCCACATCTGCTGTACATGCTAATACTATGTGCCGTTCAGTTTCCAGAGCCGGATCAGTGACTGCATGAGACAAATGGCTTCACTGCTGTATCAGATCAAAGGCCCGCTTAATGACAACACCAAAAACCAAGTGGATGCGGATTCAGACAACATGCTGCGGCCGCTCATGGACTTCCTGGATGGAAAGTGAGTCTAAACTCTCAGTCCCTTACTTCCAAGACATAGTGATCTGACATTTCTCAGATCAGAACGTGAAGAAGTGGCTTACTCAAAAACCTCTCGAATGACTGTTCAACTGAGAGCCAGTATATAATACATTTTAATCAGTGTTTGCCTGTTGTAAAACACTGTAATAAACATAATGTGTTTGATGTCCTGTGGATGTAAATCTAAACTTGCATGTGTTTTTCAGGCTGACACTGTTTGCCACTGTGTGTGAGAAGACTGTATTAAAGCGAGTGCTAAAGGAGCTGTGGAGAATAGTGATGACCTGTCTAGAGAAAACCATTGTTCTACCACAGGGCAATGATACCTTTGTAAGCTAACATTGGGGCATTTAAGCAGATATGTGTGGTTGACGTAAACTAAATAAAATTCATGTTTTTTTACCTAGGGAGCACAGATACTCTCTGCTGCCAAAGAACTGGGTCAGCTTTCCAAACTTAAGGTAAGCTTAAGTTTGTAAAGCTCACAAAATAAAACAATGTGTGCAAATCAAAAACTTTGGACCTATATTATTAATTGTTGGCTTGTGTTTGTAGGATCACATGGCAGGAGAGGCTAAGAGCTTGTCTCCGCGGCAGTGCGCGGTCATGGACGTGGCCTTGGACACCATCAAGGTCAGTTTGAATAGAGTTCTTATTTAGTTCTTTAATAGAGGCCTTATTGGTAAACCACAAATCAAACTGGCAGATTACATTTAGGCACTGGGAAAAAAAACTGAACTGAAAAATGATCTGCCAGAGGAATAAGCAAATATATTTTTTCCTATTTCAAGTACAATTTTCTAATTCTATTGGCAGATCATTAAGATTGAAGTTTAAAATATATATAAAAGCAGTCAGAACAAGTCAAACCATGTAGGGCCAATAAGTAAATACTGACTGAAATCAAGATACATTTTAACTAATCTAGATATTCCTTTTTTGCAGTGTATGTTATTCACATGGTAATTACAATGGGAAATCTTGTTTATTTCCCATAATAGACCTACTTAACTACAGAGCAATAACATTATCCCTGTGAATGTTATAACATTTAGTATTTCTTAATAGCTTGTATTATCACTATTAAAGCCTATTTTCAGCATCCATAAACACACAACTCGTACAAAATAAATGGGATTTGAAGTGTCTATATCTTAGTTCTTTAGAGATGTGCAGTCACTGTTTTTATGACCATTGTTTTTTTTTTCTCTGCAGCAATATTTCCACGCAGGAGGGAACGGTCTGAAGAAGGCATTTTTGGAGAAGAGTCCAGAGCTGTCGTCGTTGCGTCATGCTTTGTCTCTCTACACTCAGACCACAGACACACTCATCAAGACTTTTGTGACCAGCCAACATGCACAAGGTAATGCTCAACACGCTCTGTTACTGAGTGACCAGGAGGGGGCTCTAACGTCATTCACTTAAAGATATGGACAGTTTCTCTTGTATGCCTGACATGTCTTTTTTTTATCCCTTGTGCCGCCTCATGCCCAGTGCACAATGGAAAGGGTATTAGGTTCACGCCTAATGAGAAAATACAGCCCAGCAGGGGTAGGTTCAATAGAGTGAACTCATCTCCCAGCATGCTCTTCCTTTGTGGTTATGTATCTTGGTGCATGGAAAGAGTAACCCCCCGTGACCCTCTCCACCTTTTCCAATATGACCGAGCAGGATGAAATGTGTATTGTGTTATAGTTATAGTGTCAATAATAATCCTCTGATGTAATTCAGGCGCAAGTGTGGACAAGCCAATCGGTGAGGTGTCTGTCCAGATTGAGCTCTACACTCATCCCAACAGCGGAGAGCGCAAGGTCACTGCCAAAGGTCTGCCTAAGGTTTTGTCACCTAAAGACAAATGCTGTCCACTTAATCCAGACCACTTTGTGTAAATGGTGTATATGTGTGTCTCTACAGTTGTGGGAGCCAGTGACTTGAAGTGGCAGACGTCTGGTATGTTCCGGCCCTTTGTTGAAATCACAATGATTGGACCTCACCTCAGTGACAAGAAACGCAAATTTCAGACCAAGTCGAAAAACAACAGCTGGTCTCCCAAATTCAATGAGACCTTTCACTTGTAAGTACAAATAGAATTGTGAGATAGATTTTATTTTGTTAAATAAAAGCCCACAATTGACAGAAAAGAGAACTGATTTATCATTTTCTTTGTATTGTAATGTTTGTCATTTTCTCCAGTGTTCTCGGTAACCAGGACGGCTTCGAATGCTACGAGCTGCAGGTGTGTGTCAAAGACTACTGTTTTGGCCGTGCTGACCGGGTGGTGGGGCTGGCCGTCATCCAGTTAAGAGACATTATGGAGAAGGGTAACTGCGCCTGCTGGTGTCCATTGGGCCAGCGCATTTACATGGACGATACAGGTCTCACCGCCATGAGGATCCTCTCCCAACGCTCCAATGACGACGTGGCCAAGGAGTTTGTCAGGCTAAAGTCCGAAACGAGATCTGCGGAGGAGGGCAGATGAAAAAAAATGAATTATTCAACATAGATGGCCATATTAAAATCCTTATATGTGTCTTAGCCAATGTTGAACGTTTGCCAAGTGCACTGTTGTTACACTATTTTACACTCTGGGTATTTGGAGCCTTACAGTATTCATGGTTTTCAGTCACGTTCAGAATAACCGTAGGTAAATTCAACTTCCTTTTAAAACCACAAATACACCATATGGACAGCAGTATTCGGACACCACGGTTAGACCATCAACATCCAAATGAGGTCTCTTCATAGAACTCAAATCCTCAATCAAACCATTTCTGGTGTTTGTTTTGGACACTGTCAAACTGGAATAGGGCCTCACCAAAACTGAGAAACTAATATACAGGACACTTTGGCTTTGAAGGCATGAGTGCAGCTCACTCTGGACCAAGGTTACAATATAGCTTGTGTTAAGACTTAAAAACATGACTGAAGTTATAATCAAATTTTTAGATACTATACATTTCAACAGTTTGAAGATGAGGATGTTAATGTTGCTATTCACTAAAAATGTGACATCAGTAAGACTATGGATAGTAACAATATATAAGATGAGAAAACCTTTATTTGTCAAACAATGTGTGTGTAGGATGGTTGGTCAAGCTATAACAATATGGCCACCACTGAGTTCCTATTGCACTTACAGTATAGTTTATAAACTGTGGCCAGGTGTGTATTGCCTTAGACTCAAAACTGTGAATGTTTCTGAACATCCTCGTCTGTCGCTCCACTGTGATAGCTTGAGTAAATGTGAAACTCTTGTATGGTGTATTTATACATAGATTATTATCACTGAACAACTGGTAGCGACGAGAAGGTACAAAGGGTTCATTTCGATGTTATTGGGTTTTTTTGAGTGGTGCCTTGACATGTTTTGGACACATTTTGTTTCCGTCTTCCCCAGGAAACTGTAAAGATCCAGATTTATTGAAGTATCCTAATAATATACTACCTTTCTGTAACGGGATAGGTCATCTGGCCTAATATTCATTTGTATTTATTTTTTATATTATACTGTATTTATTCTTGCTTGTGTATTTCAAAGGCCATATTTAAAATGTTATCAAAATTTGCACAGTTGTCGATACCGTGTCCAAATTAACAATAGTTTTTGAATTGCATGTGTTGAATTGCAATTACATCTGGCTTCTTCCCACTGTCCACAGACATGCATGTAAAGGGTAACGGAAGAATCTACATGTCTCGTAATGAATGAATGGTTGTAAAAGTGTCTGTGTTCCAAATAACTGGCTGCTGTCCTGGGTGTTCCCATAGTTGCAGGGATAGACTCCAGCCACATGCATATTAAGATGAACTACAGATCACATTGCATTTAACTGAACCTTGAATGGTAAAGATAATAAAATACATTGCCATTTACACGATCTTAGTCTAATTCTGGTGGCCTTACTTTGTTGTAAACATGTGTGTTTGTGTATCCTATGGACCTCACTAATCGGGATTAGCCATGTTTTTGCCTAAAATGATGTCAAATTAGTCCAAGCAATGTAATCATTTTCTATGTTTGTAAGCCTAATTCCTAGATAATGAATCATTTGCTCTACAATGTGCCCCCCTTCACCACATCACTGTATTTAAGTTGGGGTGACATAGACTAGTAAGATGTGTGCCAGTAAAGAATATGTTCTTGTTGTGTTCTGTAAACGTGCACATGTGTCACAGATCATTCCAGTTCCTCTGCCAAGTCTTTCAGTATGTTGTTTTTTTTTCTTCTTAAATTATACATTAAACAAAAGATGTGTAAATATTAAAGTTGTGTCCTCAAACTACTTCTACACTAAGGGTGTAATATTAGGTCATTCAAGTGTATCCATTTCATTTCATATCATTTCAAGTCTTACAAGTTTGGCTTTTCCAAAGGAAATCGGAAAACCTTTGTTTCTCAAAACTCGGAGAAAAAAAATATATATATTATCTTCTCTGATTTTTAGGAGATATGTTGTATTAAATTAAACTACAGGAAATCTAACTATTACATATTTTATGCCTTTGGGCTTTTATTGAAAAATGGGCAATATCAAGATGGTACTGGAATGTGTGGTGTGCCTCAATCTTGGTATAATTTACTTTATGTGCAGAACTTTTACCAGAAGCATCAATACATTTAATTTGAATAGGCTTTGAGTGGTTGGTTATGTAAATATTTATTTACAGCAGTAAATTGAAATAATTTGGTTGGTAAGTTGTTGATCTGGCTGTATTCCAAAAGACTACTACACTATTAGTAGAAGACTGTGTGAACTGCAAGATTTCAGAAAGTTGAGAGGTGCCACGTATGAAAGGAGGAGCCAACCCAGAAGGAGACACTCCTCCAACACAGAACTTCTGGATGAGTCTCAAAGCTGCGCAAAAACCTCTCTAAAATAGAGCTGAATAATGCGCTTTATTCATGTCTGTCAACATTAATGTGATCACCACACGCTCTTTGTTAAGAGGCTTTTCTTTAATCTAGGATGACCTTTTTAGTCTATATGAACACGCTTAAATGCGGCTGTTGGTGCGTTTTACTGATCTTGTTTGAAATGTTTGGGAAACATGTCGTTTCTTGAGTGAAAATAAGCAGAAATCATTCATTTGTCATGCTAGTAGGCTACTCCATGAACCCATGTATGAATATGGGACAGCCCCCATCCGCATACCTCCGCACAGAGAGCCTGGGGAAAGACACGATTCGTTTGCTGATACGCTGCTTGTCCGGTGGGCCTGGACTCAAACCACTCTCATCCACGACTGCAAAACCAGCAGCAACAGCAGCTGGACACGTTCACATCTCCCTGAGCTGACACAATGACTGCAAAGAACCGGCACAAGAACAGCACCGCTGACAAGAGTCCGGCACCAACCCAAGAGGATGCGCCTAAGAAAACTCCAAAAACCTCCAGCAACGGAGTCACCGGCTCCATGGGCCACGGGCCACGCTCAGGAAGCTGCCTGAGCTTCTTTGTGTCTGCTGTGTTTTATGTTACATTAATAGCGGCTGCAGGATTTGCTGCTTTTTATGTACAGCAGGTGGTAGAAGAAATCCGTCAGACAAGTGCCAAACACGAGAAAAGCGCACAGCAAAACGCAGAACTCATCAGTAAAATGGAGAGTGTGGCTCAACAGGTAGGACGTGTATTACTATCCGTTATTAATTACAAATGTATAAGACAAAAAAATACAAGAGCAAATAAAACGATGTGCATGTCATATCATTTTTGTATAGAAGTCACTTTTCTAAAGTTGTCTATGGTATTATTGCATACTGTACTTTTTGTACCTTGGGGGGTTGCAAGCATTCTTATCAGTTTGTTTACCTCATGTCTGCTGACAACAAAAAGTTAAATCATTTAACTAAACATTTGAATAAACAAACACATGGACTGTTTTTTAGATTTCTTCTGTAAATATTAAAATAAAATTGATTTCAGTTCTGATGTCATCTTGTGAATTTGCAAAAATGCAAAAAAAGAAGAAAAGAAAAGAAGAAAAGTGACTGTTTGAAGTTATAGGCTTATACTTTCTTAAAGACCATTAAAAGCTTTGTTTTGTGTTATTATTATACGAGTATAATCAGGGCTGTCACTTCCTGTGTTGTCCAGTTGGAGTCTCTAAGCAGCGTAGTGGATGGACTGGAGTCCTCTGTAGGCATCACTCGGGTGGAGCTGGAGGGGGCCATCGGCAGAATGAAGAAGGGGGAGGGGGAGACCAGGAAGGTGGAGGAGGCCCTTCATAAGCTCCAGAATGATCTTCTCAGGGACCTGTCTCAAGGCATGGCTGAGGTCAAAGAGGCACGTGAGAAGGACTTCTCCTCTTTGGAGAGGACAGTGGAGGAACGGCTGGCGGAGGTGAGTCAGTCCATCAGAGCCAGTGTGACAGAGTTCACTGAGGCTCAGGGGGACACACAGACACAACTGGCTGAACTCAAGGCCCGTCTCGGTGATGTAGAAGACCCTGCCATGGTCAAACAGGAGCTCTCTGCCATCGTGGACACTGTCACTGAAATAAAAACAGCGTCACAGGAAGCTGATGCTTCAGTGGATGCCCTCAGGCAGCAAATAAGCTCAGTAAGGGAGGAGCTACAGACACGCAACCAGGAAGTGGGTTCACTGTCTGAAGAAATAGAAGCAGTCAGGACAGTGGTGCAAGAGAACATAGGACGTCTGAAGCAGTCGGTGTCTGCAGCCGAGGCCAGTGTCCAGGCTGTAAAGGACAACAGTGAGACACTTGAGACCAGGGTGGAGCAGACAGCTGGTGCTGTCCGCAGTGTGGAGAGTAAGCTTGAAGAGGCCACTGCCCAGGCCTTAAAGAGATCAGATGAACTCGAGGTTAGAGTCAAAGCCTCAGAGGAAAACAGTGATACACTGTCAAGTTCTCTCATTGATACTATTTCTAAAGTGGAATCTCTGCTGTCCATGTTAGAGGCACATGAAAGCACTCTGGCAACACAGGGAGAGGCAGTAGACAACATTAAAGTGAGTTTTGAGCAGGAAATAGATGTGCTAAAAAGTCAGCTGTTTGAGCTTCAGTCCAGCCTGACTGATGTGAGTGGTGGTCAGGACTCTATGGGTCAGCAGGTGAAGGATATAGAGAAGAAACTCAAAGCTCTGGAAAACAGCAATGCAGCTAGTGTGAAGACAGAGCAGCTGCAGAGTTTACAAAGTCTGGTAGTTAACTTAGAGGATAAAACAGCCAAGTTAGAGGGACACGAAGAGGCTATTTCTGCCCTTCAGAAAGCTCTACAGGAGACCACACAGACACTGGCAGGTTTAACCTCAGCTCCAGATCCAGCTCCCGCTTCAGCTCCAGCTCCAGAGTCCCAGGCAGAAGAGCGGGCGGTTCAAATGTAGCAGCACAAACTAAAAGGCCCAAATTATGGGCCATTGTGAGTATACAACTCTCACTACAAACATTAGAAATTAAGTGAATGTGGAGTTCAGGAGAGACTGGCCATCTGTGAATTCAAATCCTCACTCAATCTGCACTGTAGTTGTCTTTCTGGGTGTGTTTACTGTGCCAAGGCTGTGTTTTTTTAACTGTAATAAGCTGTTTTTGAGCACTCCATTTGTATTATCTTTTTCTTTTTTTTACAATAAAACATTTTCTAAACCTTGAACTGTGTTTATTTACCACGGAGTATTACAATTACCACATAAAACATCAACCGTGCTTTATTTGAGCGAGGACTTTATTTGACTCAAGTCCACTGGTATACGCACACAGTAGATGTATTAATTACTGTCATTAGATTACATTACATTATGCTATTAAATTAAATTGTTTTGTGTTTGACTATATTCATCTTTCATATATTTAAAAAAACGTTGACGATTTAGTATAATAATAATAATTCTGATACATCATATATTTCTTTGCTGCCATCTAGTGTACAGATTATAATTATGCATCTATCTGTAAGTATAACAGATATGTTATTATCCTAGAGATTCTTTTTTACATGTGCACTATAAAATACATGTATTAAAACGTTCCAGTAGATATAGGATTAAATTCTGTAGCAGATTGTTGCCGTTAATTAGTGGTTAACTACAAAAACTACTATAAATGTAAACTCTGGCAGAAAGGCGTGTGTATTCACATTTTGCTTTAGTAATGTAAAAGCAAACTGCACAGTTAAAGATGGTTATTTGATTATCAGTTATTTATTTAAAACAGTAGTGACAGCTCATCAATCACAGTGCCAAAAACAGAACATAAATTAAACAAAGGTTGTTCAGATGTTTATGTTGGCTGGTCTATTTTCTCAAAATCAGATCCATCTATTATTTCACTAACCTGTTTTGATGTATGCCCTAGTTCACGCTCTACTGAAGTGAGATTTACTAGTGTTTGTTTGAGTTCAACAATCTCTTGCTCTCTTTTGGAGAGATCTTCTGCAAGTCGCCCTATTCTCAGCGTCAGGTCTGATAGCTGGGGCTCAAAAGCCCCAAAGTCCCTCTTTATGGTGAATACCTTTGGTTTCAGGTCACTGGCAAAAGTCACTGTTCTTATGACTTTGGCTCTGGTACTCTCCAGCTCCCTCAAGCGCTCAGACAGTTTCCTGTCAGCTGCGACCAGCTCAGGGATACGCCGCTTAAGCTGGTCTATGGTCTGCCCGTTACGTTCAGATGAAGCACGAAGACTGGACACTCTGTCTATGCTGCTGGCCAGGACGTCTCCAATGCGTTTGACCATAGTGTGCTCAACCCGAGAGGTCTTATCCTCCAGCTCTCCAACCTGAGACAGAAGAGACTCCAGCTCGGATTTTAAACCATCCATTCTGCGCACATCTGTCCTCACTGAAGCCACCTGCAGAAGAAATATAGGCAAATGTACATTTAAGTGGATCTACTCATTAAAAAAACACTCTACAAAAAATACCTTGCTGATGAAGTCCTTTGAGATAGCAGAGGTACGTTCCTCGATCTGACCCACAGCGTCTCGTAGTGTCACCAGGCTGGTTTGGAGCTGTCCTCTTTTCTCGTTCAGCCCAGAGGCCCACTCCTTCAGACGACCCACATCCTGCTCCAGAGCCTTCAGCTCAACAACTCCTCTCTGAGCACCAAGACTCTCCAACATTAGCTGCACACTCTCACACTGAAATACAATATCAAACATCATGATGGATGTGGAGGTCAAGTGGAAGTGCCAGTGAATGGTTTAACATGAGAAATGCACACACATTGAGACAAATGTAATTTTATTAAATACTAATGAAAACAACATACTGTGTAACTGAAACTACAATATATTTCTAAGACATTTTTAAAACACACATCTTACACTGAAATATAAAGCTACAGTGTAAATACTGCCACGGATTGTACATACAACACACATCGTGTCAAACACCTTACATAAAATAGACATACAACATTTGAAGTGAATAATAGAGCCCAAAACCACAAGTTATATTAGTCTGTGAGGTCATCAGTGGACAGCAGAGCAGACTCATCCTCCTTTTCCCACGGCTCTTCGTCATCTTCATTAATCCATTCCTCTTCCTCGTCTTGAGCATCCGACTCGTCAACCCTGTTTTGTCTTAACATCATTGTGAGTTCATGGACTGCCTCTTTCACCACTGATAGCTCACTCTTCATCTTGAGGATACTGTTTTTAGCGTGCAGAGTGTCCAGCTCCTGCCGGATCTGTAGGATTTCATTGAGCGCCTTGAGCATACTGTCCTCAGTGCCAAACACCTGTAAGGTCAGTTCTTCCAGTCTTTTTTCTGCCCCGCTTAAATCACTCGCCAACTTTACAATAGAGCGGACTGCTTCCTCCACTTTGGGAAGCTGTTCCTCACACTGCTGGGCCTTAGGGATATGCTCCTGAAGTTGAGAAGCAAGTTCGGTCTCTCTCCGGACCAGGCCGTCAATCTGCTCCTTTAATTTTTGGATCTGTTTGGTGTTCCAGTCTAGATGATCGTGCGCCCGCTTCACGTCATCCTCTTCGGTGCGCTCCAGAGCTCGGGCGTTCCTCTTGGTGCTGTCTTCAAGCTCCTCCAGCCTTTCCGCCAATGACTTTGCCCTCCGCTCAGCCTCGTTCACCTTCTCTGTGGCTTCAGAGTGGGCGTCCCGGGATTCTGCCTTTAGAGCCACCAGATCAGAGTTGATGACACCGAGACGCTTTTGCCACGTCTCGGTCACGTTCAAAAAGTGCGCGTTGACCGCCTGCAGGTCCCGGGATGCGGACTTCTCATCGGCCTGCATCTCCATAACAGCTGCATGGAGTGTAGAGATGTCCTGCTGAAGTCTGGATGCCAAGGAAACCGCGGAGAGCGCCACCTGGAGGTCATCCTCTGAAGCGGCAAGCTGCAGTCGCAACACAAAACAGGAGTGCAGTTTCTGTGGGAGCTGTATGATCTTCAGCTCTTAAATAATATATATGCTTACAGCAATGAGCATGCGAAATAAAAATAAAAACTATAAAATGTACTTTCATTTCTTAGTATTTGAATACAGACTGCACTAATATGTCAATAGTGCAAATATGGACCCTTAAAGATGCTGGTCCGGCTCAAGTGAAAAAACAAACTCACCTTTTTGGAAACCTGTGTGATTTCTTGCTCCATGTCAAACAGAGATGACGTTTTTCCATTCAAGACTCGGAACTGTTCCTCCATTTCAGAAAATCTCTCATTCTGTAGCAGGACGAGCCTAAAACACGCGTTAGTTTAGAAAAGCTATCATATCATCTTCATGACTTTATTCATACGAACTTACCAACTCAAAGCTCCACAGGCTGTAAGCGACAATAGCCATAAAATACTCTTGAAGTCCACACAAGACGCCTTTTCTCCAGCGCTAGAGACGTTTCTAGCGGCTGTTTTCACCTTTTGGTCTTCATCTTCTTGACAATTTGCTGCCGTGGTTTCCGACGTAACATCACTGGGCTTGTTCTGTGGCTTTTTCCTCTGCTTCACTTCATTGGGCATTTTAGCACTGTCTAGATTTACACAAAAATATCGTAAAACCACGCACAGTAAACTAAAACATTATAGATAAAACCGCCCCTGCATTTGCACTACTGAAAGCATAATGTGAAATGGACGGGGTCACTGTGTTGCCAAACTTCAGCCGTTTTCCTTGAGTTTCTTCCTCCAAAAATGCTGCGTTCACGGGGAAATAAAATGTTGTAAATCAATACATGTCGTCTACGTGACAAACCAAAAAATACAATTGTTTGTGTTTGGTCTTGAAAAATAAAGACAGGTTTCAACTAAGAAAGTTTTAAAACTATACACCACATTGCGAATCAGTACATATATTATTTTAGCCCATAGTACAACGCTTACAATAAACGGAGAGCACGTCAACGCAACACCAAGCCACGTAGGCGTGCGCCAGAAATTTGGTCAGTGGGTTGGTCTTATCAGCACAAATGTCAGAAATTAACCAAAAAACACTGAGAATTAAACACTCAAATGAACGTTGGTCTGTAAGCCGTTTATTAACACATTAAGTGTTACAGTTGCCAGTTGCTGTACATTTCAATTCATATTGCAGTAGGCCCTACTTATCAGAGATTAGCAGTAGCCTACAGGTAAACATTTCCATAATCCATTATTATTTAATGAACATATTGTCTGGATCAGTTTAACATAACAGCAAAGCACAGAATCTAACTCATAAACATCAGTTGACGCCGTTCACGTCATGCCTTTCTGAACCAATGATGTATGAAAACACATCCATGAACATTTACATCAAAAGCTGCCATCTTTCACTATGTAATATAGTCATGTGCAAAAGGCTTATGTTTGAGAAAAGAGGAAATTGACAAGTGGATCTTTGGGTAAAACTGGTCACCATTTTGGTGGGTAACTGAACTCTTGTATTACCAATATAAACACCATGTTACTAAATAATGTTTGCACAGTAAGGGCATCCTGGGATTATTTATAGCCCAGTAAAGGCACCATCCTCAACAACACAAAAGATATAACTGACCAATTATATATCATTTAGCTATTGATAAAACATAAGGATCATTTAATATCACGTTTTTGTGAATAAACCTTCAGGCATCTGTAAATACAGGACACCGGGAAACTTCATAATCCCAAATATTATTAAATACCACAAATACAGCCTACAGCAAAAGACAACAAAATACTTCCAAACCACCAGACTCCAAAATAACCTTCCCATTTAAGCTTGGTACACTAAATATACACAATTAGACATTGTTCAAGCAACTAGACTGAACGAAACAAGGCATAAAAACATGTAGTGCAATTGACCAACATCACCAAGTTATATCTTTTATGATAAGACCCAAATTAGGTTAATCATAATGTGACAGCTACTTCATGAGGTTTTGCAAAAGACTGACCATTGTGTGCTTTGAAACTTTACTTATACAGTAATGAATGTTGAATCTATATGAATTTTGGTCCTTTGTGTAGAAAAATATAAGTGCACTTTTGAAAATAATGTGCAAAACTGAAGGATTCAACCAAATTGTTTTAACGGCCAAAATCTCATTAATAATTTGTCTGTAATTTACCAACATCAGAAGCGTTTCAAAAGTCTTAAACCTCTGCTCAAAAAAAAACTATACTACAAACCTCTACTACACAAACAAAGATGAATGGGATGAAATATCAACTGAAGTCATTGTGCATCAGAATACGCAGATCTGTCAATAAGCAGAGTAGCTACAAATGGATACAAGATTGCTTTGGATAACATTTGGGTCAGATTATCTTACAGCTTTGACTGGTCTCTCCCTTTGTTCACACAAACTCATCATGACTCAGGAACCATAGTGATCCTGAAACATAGAATTACTAAAGTTAAATAAAGAAAAAAAAAATAAAGAACAAAAAAATCTTAGATATAATGAAGTAAGTTTGTTTCGTACCTGTATAGTATTAACCACACCACTGGCCATCACAGACAGTTTTCCAGCAACTGATCGAACTCCAAGTCTAAGCTGGGACATATCCGGGGCACTGGGCAGCACACTGGTCAAACGATAAGAACTTGCTGCTGCATCCACAAAAAAATACCACACAATGACTACACCTCATATGTATAGGCCTATAAAGTGTTTAGATGTTGACTTACGGTTTTGTTTCTTTGGGTCGTCAAACAAATCTGCTGAACTTATGGAGGAATTGGCAGACAGTCTCTCCAGTCGTGTTTTAGCCTCATACTGACAGACAGACACAAACCATAAAAAATCACTATAACTTAACAACCAAACTAGTCATTGAATAGTGGACTGTAATATAAAAATGGAATATGGATCGAGTGTGTTTTTATTACCTCCGTGCTATCCTGTTTTCCAAAGTACATGTCTGATGAAATGGCTTTGACGTCACCAAACTTTTTCTGAGCTTCTCCTGTGTCCACCACTGGTACTGCTTCTGGTTTTCTCCTGGATGTAGGTCTGTTGAAACAATTATTTTTTGGATTTTATATCCCCTGAAAAGATATTTCATTCTCCACATTTGACCCATTCTTCCAATGTGGGTGACTGAATCCAGATTTTGAGGTAAGGACATGGCTGATGGAATAGCCTATGTTGTGAATGTTTGCAAGTTAATAGGGAGAAAAAGAGCACTTAGAGAAACCCTAACTGAGCAGGAGTATCGGGATCAAACTCACTCTGTGCCACCGAGTCACCTCCAGTTATCACACTGTGCTTGAATATATTTAGGGAGTCAGGGACACATCAGTAACAAACACAGACACCAATAAATAAATAAAACAGGGGGAATTATCTAAAAAAGCATTTACCTCTCATCCCAGGATGATATTGGAGAGGTGATGTAGAAATCTGGCTCTGGTTTTTTGCTCTCCTTCAGCCATCCTCCGCTTTCATTGCTGTCCTCCCACCGAGAGGAGAACTTCTCTGAAGTTTCTGAAAGATCCTCAAACTGTGACAAGACCCTAAAGACATATCACCCAGAATATATCATTATAATACCCAGTACATGTATTTTATTTAAAATAAATCTGTGAGAATGTTTTAATCCAACCGAGAGCTGAAGGATATTTCATCATCATCAACAACAAATCTCTGACTCTTCTTAGTCTTTGCTCCAAGAGGATTCTCCTGCTGGATCATCTGCATTTCCGAAGTCACAGAATGGGTAATTCCACTGCAGCCAACAAACCAAGATGAGTAAAGCAGATTATATTCTGAATATGTGGCACTGAATGCCATTTTGTAAATATCCTTAAATACCTTCTTATTCCCAGACCCATGCCAAGCCTTTCAGCTTGCTCCTTCTTTTTCCCATCCAACTGATTAAACTTC
This sequence comes from Philypnodon macrostomus, assembly GCA_036025475.1. Classification (NCBI taxonomy): domain Eukaryota; kingdom Metazoa; phylum Chordata; class Actinopteri; order Gobiiformes; family Eleotridae; genus Philypnodon; species Philypnodon macrostomus. The sequence goes on from JAVQKC010093411.1 coordinate 23,070, forward strand.
TTCTCTTCAATTTTCCTCTGTTGTTCAAGATCCTTATAAGCCAACCGCAATGATGGAGCACTAAGCAAAACATAAATCTGATTCTATAAATTTAATTTTATTAAACACAAAAACAGTGAAACAAAAAGTGCACTCACATCGATTCAGCGACCTGCACACTTGTCTTTGAACCAACAGCAGTCTCCTCTCTCAGTTTATCAGCGGCATGAGCCATTTTCTCCACCTCCGAGAAACTCTTGCTACTGACCTTCTGAGCTCCAAGACCACCTTTCTTAGAAGCCAACTACACAAAGAAACACAAAGCAACCTTCGTAAATGTAAATCATATTTAAGTGTGTATCATATTTACACTTATATTTTTTTGATTGTAGAACAGGCCATTTTGATACCGTTTTCTTCACAGCAGCAGGTTTCTTTTTGAAAAGTGAAGACACCTCTGAAAAGAGAAGAATGTGTTACAGAGCCCAATAAAAGAAAGAGAAGTAGCTTGTATAGAGAACAGCATACCTGGATTTGCTTTTGGAGAGACACTCAGCATCTCCACACTAGGACCTTCCTCTGGATTGCCTAAATACGATAAATACAAAAATAGAGTATATTAACAATAAAACTGATACATGTATATCAATGATGTAAAAACAATAAAAACAAACAAACCATTCTTGTCTTCTTCTGTGGTTTGAAGCATCTCAGATGCAGAGGAGCTGAGGTTCATTTTGGCCATGTTGAGATTGTCAGGAAGAGTCTGCCACATAAAAAACAACCATAAATGACATCACATACTTATGCGTTGTAGAAATGTGAATAAAGTTTAATGTCAACAGGTTTGGCGTACATTTGTATGTAGACTGAAGAAATCCAAATGCTTATCATCTGGTGATGTTGGAGAAAGAGGAGCCTGACTGTCAAGCCACAACTGTTGGGGAAAAAATTGGTAAAACCAGTCATAATGATTTATACACATTTGTTGTATGTTTTGAGTAACAAGGAGACATTGAAGATATATGTGCATTGCCTCAGTGCCATGACGCCGTGTGGCTTGTGTGGCAAGAGTCTTTATCTTTTCTCTGTAGAGTTGAGCTGCTCTGCTGTTGTACTTGGTATTAGCAGCACTTGAGGTACAGCCATGTTGATTAAAAAATGCAACCTAGTTTAAAGTAGAAAGGACACAACAATCAGTATCTAATTGTATGTGCATAAACATATTGATATCTTGTGTTTATGTACTCACTGCACTGGCATTGCCTCCCACTTGCATGCACCTCAACTGGAACCATGACCAATTAGAGTCCAACTCTGTGGACCTGTGGTAACACAATGTTGTTGTTTTTTATAAGAATAAATTGTTACGTAGGTATTTGGAACAATTCAACATTATAACCATATCCATACAGTCAATACAATCCAACACAAAAATCGACCCCAAGGTCAAAGTGGTAAGTTTTTGAGGTCAAATGAGGCACTATTTTTAGTTATTGGTGTTCTGGTTTGTTGCCTCCATGTGCCCATGCAGTTTTCAATAATAAAAAAAAAAATAATAATAAAATGTATACAGATGTAAACCACAGTGTCTTTTGTGTGTCTTGTGAGTTACATACCTAATAAACGACAGGTGCACCCCCAGAGACCGATGTGTCCCAGAGCAATCTATACAAAGAAATACTCCATATGTGATGCTGGCCCAGCTGGGGTTTTTAGCTGAGCAATCAAAGCAAACCTGTAAAAAAATATATTACACAGATAATTACTTGTAGGGGATAAACTGTATTGTCCTGTATATAGGATATCAGACATGTCATAATCCTTTCTGGTGGAATTAAAGCTAACTGTCAGCTGTCAAAATAGAACTAGCTTGGCATGTTGTTAGCCACCTGTCAGATCCTTGACAAGGCAGAGGTTTGAAAATGTATTGTCAAATGATATAATTCAATATAACTGAATATCAATCACATACTAGTTTGTGATATTACATTTAGAGTAATTTGTAACGCAAAATGGTCTGGTGCTGGTCAAAGTGCGACGTGTCAGATATTTAGCCCAGCTGTTTGACTTCCTTGTTCAAAACAGTAGACTTAACAACGCAGTCTCACCTTGTTTGTCGGAATGGCGCGAAGCCGCTTGAAAATAACCGAAATGTCGTGCTTTGTAGGCTCTGACATCGTACGCGTTTTCTTCAGTACTCTTTTCTAAATAAGCGTTTGTCACCGTTTTCCTCAATAACAACCTGAGTGCGACACGTCAATGAGAGTGCGGTACAGCGGGACTCTGATTGGCTAAAAATGCCCCGTGGTTATGTTGTTGTGACGATGCATTATGGGTAACATAAATAAACTGCCCACTTTAAACGGATCATAATAAATGTAAACGTTATGAAGAAGCAAAACCGAGACTGAAGAGGTAATAATTTAAAATTAAACCAAAAAATAAAATACAATTCACATCGGCTATCTGATCTCATTAGACAATTTGTTTAATATAGTTGCTATTTACATGCTCATTAGCGATACAATGTTGTCCAGAGTCTTATTATATTAAAATGCTTTCTCAGATACACGGTAAATACTCAAGAGGAAAAATCTAAACAAATGTGTTAAGGGAATAAAGTACACCAATTTACATAAAAAAAATTGTGAAATGACTGAAGGTTGGGAAAAGTGAATCAGTGAATTAACTAATACAATCAGTGAATATACATTCAATTGCAGTGAGAAAGTAATAACATTGTATATACCATTACTGTTTCAACTTTTAAATTCCTTATCAAATCCAAACTAGGAAAGCAAATAAAATCCAGAAAGGAATGACAAATTTACCACAAACACATTTAGTGAACCAAAATCGACCAATTTTCAACCTGCAGAAATGATCTCCCTTAACACATCCACGACTTATTCTGAACGATGAAAGTGTCATGTGGAAAACGGTGCATCCAGTCAGTGTCTTTATAAAATACTCTGAATCAAATACATTTCATTTAGTCCTAAAAAAAGCTATATTTTCTGTAACAGCATAAATGAGATTGTAGCTCCAAGTAACATTTTCTCTGTGACTTTCATCACTTGAAACAGGTTAGCAAGTGGTTAGCTTCCACATTTTAAATAGTTTCAACAAATTTAATTTTGTGGCAATCAACAATCTTACAAGTGGTCCTCAAAGTGTGCATATGTCCTTCAGTCTTACGGTCCTCAGATAGGACATGCAATATAGTTAGATCAACAGTTACTGGATGTCCTCCACATAATTGGCAGGATAGAGACCCATTTTTCCATCCTTCAGCCGACCTTTGCACCAGCCCTGGTCGTCTTCTTCACCAATCTTTATAAATTCATCCCCTGAAAAATAAATGTTTATTTAGTTTAAAGTAAATTTAAAAAAAACAGTTTGAGTCTGTATATACAGTATATATACAGTATATATACTTTTACCTGCTTTAAAACTGAGTTCATCCTGCTCCTGCCCTTCATAGTCATAGAGCGCTCGAACGGGCACCGATACAACGGGAGAAGACGGCTCGTCCTCAAATGGATTTCCATTACCGTTGGTTGAAAAAGGATTAGCACTTGTGTCTTCATCAGACCAATCGGGAGTCTTCTCCATGCTGCTAGCACTGAAACAATTTAGAGAGTGGTTTATGAAGGCCTTTTTATGAATTTCTATGTTTATGAATGTCTAAAGCTGATGAGACAATCCTAATAGGCCACACACAGACAAAGTGTAAGTGAAAAACACCACTGAAAAACAGATTTTAAACCTACAATATTAGTTTTGTCCTAAATAAAAGAAAAACATGCCTTTTCCAAATACAGCTTTTGTTGCTACAGTAAAAAAGGTGAAGCCAGACAATGTAAATAACATATCCACAAGGTAACATGGCACCAAGCAAGATAAAATCATTTTAAGAGTTTGATTGAACTTGATCCTGCATGACCAAAAGAGGGAGCCACAGAAACATCTCTCACAGAGACAGAAAAAAAATGCAAATCCAAAACCAAGCAGCACTTGCACATATCATTTACAGTCAGAACTGTCAATGTCTTTATTTTGTGGGTAAACATTTACGTCCACCTATATAACTAAACCCAACATGCTTATTAGTAAATACACTACCTACACCTAAAATATAAAGTGCGATAAAGGAAATATAATAAAAAGTTAAATGACTGTATACTACAGTGGTGTCTAAAAGTGAAGGACAAACACACGTTGGCCTCTTGTGTGATGCCATTCCAGTGACCATGCAACACAACAACCCTGCATCTGACAGAGGCAAGAGGCAAAAGAAAGAAGTCAAGAAGGTAAACAAACAAAAGACAAAGACACAAAAACTACGACCCAGAGCAACACAATTTGAGAGGCCACAAGACAATAAGATTCTGTATATTCTCCTTTCACCAACGTTTTTATTTCTTCTTTATTGACACTGATGTGGTTGACTGAAGTCTGCATCTGCACTTCTTCCTCCTCCTCATCATCTTCTTCAAAGGGGTTTGTGCTCACTGGTGCCGTATTAGTGGGCACGGTCAGGCTGACAACACGAGACACAGTGAGATATACATTGACATGTAGACAATGTGGAACATGGTCATGCCACTAGTTTATTCACCAATGTACTGTAGCTAACACTTGATATGACATGAAACGAGATGAAGACAGACAGTTGTATTACTAACATATATAGAACATTATGACATAGTGTATGACTCCTTGCCATTGTAAGGAGCTATGTACTTATAATTAAATAGCTATTGGAGAAGAAGTTGCTTGAGGTCAGTTTTACTTCCTGCCATTGTCACTTTCTGAGCCAAAGAGCACTCCCTATTTGCTTGTACTGGACCATGAACACGTTTTAGTCAGTGCAACATGGAGAAATGTGAACGCCTCTGTTTGCATAGTTATGCCATGCTCTTGGGTTGAGCCTGAGCAGTTATTACAGGAAACACTTCATGTATGGACCCTTGGCAGAATGTAACATTTGTGGCATAGCAAAACAAAAGACAACTATTTAAAAACATTGATCACCAGGTTTTTTTTAATTGTTTATAATGTATATACTTTAAATTCTTATTTACTACAGATAGTAAATGGGGGTGCTGATAATGTATATATCTGATATTTCCTGTTCAAACACATAAAAGGCCAATCTTTAGTTTATAAAATGTCATCATATATCACAAAATTAATTGTTAATTGTTGTTTAATTGTGGAAAATGGCATCATTTTGTAAAAGTTAGAGGAGAAAGTTCAAATCCTACTCTCACACAAGGTCAAAGGGTAAGTGCCTACCGTGTCTGAGATTCCCGATGTCAACTCCTCAGCTGCACTCCTCAAACTCACTTATGAGGTAAGTGAGTAACCAAAGTGGTAACCATGACTACAAGCAGTATGTGCACATCAAGTTTGCCTGGGGCTTACGTTCAAAGTTATGTTCAAAGTTACTAATGTATACTATTTCATAACTAAATACTATACTACACTCATTGTAGTTGAAAATACTGCACTATTCCCATACAAGCTACAGCAAACACACAATCTTTCTTAATCATGTGTTTGTTTCTGTTAACTGCGGTTACGTACGTTGTGCTGTTGCCAAAACATGATAACTAGGAACCATTTTTTATGGCATCTTAATTAAACAATACATATTATTACAGTTAATGTTAGTGAAATCAGCTTCTTTATGGTTTTCTGGTCATTTTTAGTATAAGTCCCAACAGCAAGAATATCACCTTGTTTTTGAAGCAGGTAAAAAATGACAAATGTTTATTTGAGAAGAAGCTAATTTAGCCTCTGTATGACCTATTCATATTCATTCATCGCCACATACCCCCAGGAAGAATGGGGTTCCTATAATAAATAACAAATAACATATTCAACTATTCACATACACCACACCTCAGCCCCCAGTGATTCTTAACATTCTGTAACAAAATGTTTGCTGTGCAACACGTCACTATCGGAGCTCCTCTTACGTAATCTTTATGAACATTCCTGAAGATCAAGAGCCTGGGCAGTTCAGGGAATATCTCAGGTGAACCAACTGGACGATTATGATCACAAATAGTGTTTATGTAGATGTTGTGTATTAGCAGACAGAAGAGAAAAGTGAATGAGTGATTGAAAAGACTGTACCTGCTGCTAGTCTTTACAGGCTGATCTGAGCCAGTCTGACTGATCCCTGTCAATGTGACCCCTTCAGACGGCTTCTTCTTAGTTTCTCGTCTACTCAGAGTGCGGTTGAGGTCTATAGACCAGTCCTGGGGGACACACAACAAGCACTTATAAACAGCTTTTAAACCAAAAACAACAACTGGCAGAATGGTAAATGGTTTATGCACAGCAATATACACACACACACTTTACTGTGACTGAATTTCTCAAGCTACAGTAATATTGTTTACAAATTGAAAAATACATGTGTGTATATACACAACAAGCAAAGAAACAAAGGTATAGAAAAGCACAAATGCCTCTACCCTTCACCACAAAAAAAAACACCATAATACAAATGGAACATTCCAAATGTTACTAAATTAGATGCCAAAGAGAAAACTTCATAGAGCAGATGAGATCACACGGTGCTTGTATACATTGCCATGACTCAAACAACGACTTCAGTCACAGAGAAATGGGAGCATATGAAATAGATAGAGTTAGTCAACAACCTCCCCCTCATGACTGCTGTGACAGAGCAGTTGTCCCATGCAAAACTCACTACTATGGACCATCTTTTAAAGGAATGTGGCTCAGACAAATCCAAATTCTGTCAAACACGTGGAAAGCAGGTGTGGAAGTGTGAAGTTAATGCAATAAATTAATAATACAACATATTGGCCAAGATATACTTTGCAGAGTTTTATATTTTATGTTGTAAATATAATATAAAGTTTTTTTCTCAGTGTTTTAAATATAACATTATCAAATGACAGTGTGTGCATTGTACACTTGTTCTAATATTCCCACTGTACAATAATGCAAAATACCTCAAACTGGGGCCAGTTCATTGGCATGCCCGGACCATGGTTAGACCGAAACCACTTGAGGTCCTCTTCAGCGTCAGTAGAAGAAATGGTGTCTTCCAGCGTTTGGTAGACTGTCTGAAATCTACAAATATTTAAAAGATTGTTATCAATGGTTATCTTTTTCTCACAAAATTAAAATGGCCTTCTTTCTGACCTGTGATTGGTTGAGAGATCAAGATGTTGTTTAACCTCCAGGATTAGCTCTTTGAAAAAGCCAATACGTTTGTCTTCAAACTGCTGCCACTGTTCAAACACCTGCTCCATGTTCTCCATATACTGAGGAGTCAACTTATCCAGCTCCTCAAGAGACTTCTCATAGCGCTCTTTTGTCTACACAGGACAGCAAAAACCATAATACATCAGAGTTGACTTATCAATAATCATAATACCATGTATTATGCACCGGACCTTTTGCGCCTCTTGTTGACACTTTTCCAGTTTTTCTTGGAGCTTCTTCTGAGCTTCAGGGTTGTTGTTGCTCTCTAGTTTACTGTTGGTTTCTCTGCTTGCTGCCAGCTTCTCTTCTTTACAAGCCGAGTGATATGTCTTTTTCATTGTCTCCACCTGAAAAGCCAGAGAGAGAGGTTTGTGAAACTACATCATAATGTTGTTATAAATAGACCAGCAGTTTGTTGAGTTTTTAAATAACTATAAAATAAAATCATCAGAAATTTGCACTTTAATTAAAAGTAGTTCTGGGTAAAAAGTTGGCTGGTGCCTAGCTTGTGTGCGTCTGTGTCCATATTGACACGCAGCTCATGTGAAAAGTGACAGATACTAATTTTCCTGTTGAGTTGATTAGCCTAATTTCCTCTCAACAGCCCACCACTTGTCCCCATTTGACAAGTTAATCAATGAACCACTGTGGCAGAAACACTTTATTGTTCTACAGAGCGAGCCAGGATGTCACCACCCAATGTGACATCATCAAAAAGGAAATCGCAACAAGAAATTTGGAGGTTGCACAAATGTTTGGCTTTGAACAGACGCAAACATGCACATACATGCGCTCTAATACAAATGTACAAAGAAGAATGTGGAAGCTCAATGTGGGGATAGGAAATTAGAGTGACCTGGTTTTGTGGATTGCCCCAAGCCATTACAGTGGATTCAAAACAATGTGCTTTCACGTACACTTCACTACATTGACAAACTACATTTGGATTTTTGTACAGTGTGTGGTTTGCCTTTGCAGGTCGCTATGGCGAGGATAGACAACAAAACTTAGTCATCAATATGTAATCATGTGAACTGAAGGATGACATTTATAGTCATGGAGAGACCTTGGGATGACTGGTTTATTACAAATATTAAATTAATTTTATTTTTGGGTTAGGCTTAAGCTCTTCCATTTCCTCTATTGCCCCTTATCCCACCTGCAGCTATAAAGTATATCTCGATTTTCCTGTAAAGTTGTACTTTACTTGTATTTTTCTGTTTATGATTGTTAAGAGTTTTTGTGTGCAACTGTGCTAGTAATTTACCCATTATGTGAATCAATAAGGGTTATCTAAGTCTAGTAAGTCACACCTCCTTAAGCTTCTTTGCCCATGGTTTCTGTGCCTTTCGAAAGCCATCATCCGCCTCTTTTGTTTCCTTAAATCCTCCGATCATCTGTTTGTGGTAGGCGTCTCGCTGCCAGTTCTTCAGTTTCTCATAGTCTTCACCCATCAGCGCTGCCTTCACCTCCATGTGCAGCTCACTGACTTTCTCTGCCTCAGTGCACAACGCTGTCCAAGCTCGCTCCAGTGAACCATACTGCGGGCCTGCGTTCAAAGGTTTAAAAAGTATTTTCTTGTGACACTAAAAAGGCATATTGTAGTATTAACATAGTAGACATACCAAGACAACAACATATACCTTGTGCCGGTTGTGTCGTAAAATGTTTATGCTTCTGGGTGGGTTTTCTCTGTTACTCTGGTTTCCCCTACCAACCTAAAACATGCACAATAGGCTAACCCCCCAGCCAGGTACATTGTGCCCCAGATCCTGGCTCAAGATCAAGAGATGGATGGGTCAAATGCAGAGGGCAAATTTCATTCAATTCATTTCTTTTCATTTAACCTTACCTTAACCTTAATCAAGTCCAATCCACAAACATAAACAAATCTATTTTTACTGCACAAACCAGCACAATAATAATAATGCATTAGTTTTATACAGCGCTTTTCTCAAGACTTAAAGACGCTTTACATTACATTATTCATTCACTCCACAGTCACACCCGGTGGTGGCAAGCTACTTGTGTAGCCACAGCTGCCCTGGGGAACACTGACAGAGGGGGTGGCTGCCAGTCTGC
>JAVQKC010093436.1:0-14657 GCA_036025475.1 Philypnodon macrostomus
ATATTTGACAGCCTCTAACTTGCACATACTTTGCCCGATTAGGCTCAAACCTGAAATACCTAATTACCCCCGGCCCTGAACACATCTGACTAATATGATAGCAGTTACCTCTATAGCGCCCCCTATAGACTGAAAGAAGAATGTAGTTTTAGGGAATTTGACAAAATTTGGAAAAAACAATCTTCACAAACATCCAGACAAATCAAAAAAGTCAAATAGACCCTTCCCATGTGTGTCAGGGTTTGGGGGCGGGGCCTCTTTATTGCTCGTTAACAATATTAAAACCCTTAGAAATCACACAATGTCTGATTATGGTGCCTGTTGGTGCCAGTTGTAGCAGACGTATGGGGCCGTTTCATCAATATACACCTTGCTGTCGAGACAACAGCACAGGCCTAGTTTCAAGCTGGAGTAATAGGTATCAAATCCATTATCCAAAAATGGAGTTGTTCTTAAAAATGCATATGCACTTGAGCGATTACTAGCTCAAGCATAATTAGATATTCCAGTGATACCAATATTAGGTTTTACCAGGAAAAAAGATTAATGCTGAGTGCAATATAAAGTATTCTTTTATAATTTATATTTTGGATATAAAAGCGTTATATCCTAGGCACTTGATTTCTAATCAGCAAAAAGTTGTAGCAAAACGTTTTTGGTCATTTATATTACATCTGTTAAATTAATTACTTATTACCAATTATTCCTCATAGTATTTCAAAACACTAACTGCTTCTTTCACATTCTTCATATTGACTCACCAGTGCTAACACGTGAACACTTTCAGCACCGGTGAGCCCTCAGAAGCATAAATAATTTACGAGATCGATACACACATGTATGTATGCATATAGGATCTTCTCACTTCACTGCACCACGTTTACCTTGTACAGAGCGAAGGTCCTGACCGAGTAGGTGGCCAGCTCCACTGTGTCCAGCAGAGTGACCTGGATGAGGCCGTAGGTCTCTGTGCCCCGCGTCGGCCAGTACTGATCACACTTCACCTAAAGATCATAAAACAGAGACATGTAAGATGTGAAAAACCACACTGGGTATAAGAAGGTAATATTAAAATAAGAGTAGACTGTGTTTCTGTCCAAGCAGGTCAGTGATTTTAAAAGTGATAGTGTATTTTAAAGTGTGTGATCGCGTGGCTTCAAGAATGTAGTTTGAAATTGCTATCAGTAGGTGGGCTCTAATCAGCCTCCTGTAATAAGCCTGGAAAAGCCAAGTATTAGCCAAAGTTCACTGTCATGTATTTGATGCTGTATGTCTGCTCGCATACCACTGTCACAAATCCTTTATAAAATTTTGGCACACCAATTCCCAGCATTCCCAGGCACCCAAATCAAATTTCCCTGCACTAGAAGTATTTGGTCATATTTGTAGTTCTTTGGAGACCACAGAAGCGAGAAGGAAACATTCCCAGAGGATGGAAAAGGGGGCAGAATCAGGCCAGACCAAATGTTATGTGCTGATCCCTCCAGTCCCAACATCAAAGACCAAAGGGAGCTCGGCTCAGCTTGCTCTGCATTCCTCTGCTCCAGACTGGGGATTATGCGTTTTGGCCCGGGATATTTAGGCTGTAATTACAGCTTTTCGACTGTTGTTTTCCTAGCAGACCTTGAGACACTGTGGGGACAGGAATGGTTGTCCACGTAGGGGGGCCTTCCCACTGCCTGAGGCTAAACATTATTGCAGTGCAGTAACTGTCTGGTGTGAGAACTATACAGGCTCTTGATAAATGGTGCAACTGTGTCTGTGTTATTTGATTAGTGCTAAAAGGAAAGATGCTGGCATCATTCCCACAGCGGGACCATCTGTGATCATCTGTGTTGTTAATGCATAAACACATAATGGCATTATGTTGAGAGGTGTTAAAAATCATTTTTTAGACCATTCCACCATAAATATCTGAGGCGAGAAGCCAATTAAGTTTACTTACAATGTATTTTACTGCCTATACCGTTATTGACTTACAGAATTAACAGCACTGGTCATTCACACTGAACCTATTCATCAGGTTAATGAGACAAAAATGCTAGAGCTGCTTTTCAATGTAGCCTGGTTTAAGTGTTTTCACAATAACTGCATCTATATTGTATTGTAGTACACTAGACACAACATGTGAGGGTGTGATCATGCATATTGTTGACACTAATGTGGTATGTTTCTGAAGTGCTGCGGTTACACAAAATATCCTTCTGGGAGCAAATTAACTACAAATGCCTTGTGGTGAGTTGAAGACACTTAATCATTCTCATACACAATACACTGGCTTTGCACAGAAAGAAAAACAAGGGAATACAGTGAAGAGGGCCATTTCACAGAGGAAATCCATGTAAGGTGCATTTGAAAAGGGGGTTAGGAAAAGGAGAGAAAGAGAGATCTTGCCTTAGAGAAGAAATAAGAGGGCATCTGAGGGTCACACAGACACAACAGAGACAGTTGGAGAAAGTTGGAAAAGCAGAGTTTTAACACAAGACATAGGTTAATCGGAAAAGAAGCTCAGATGGAGGAAAGGATCATTTCAGAAAAGGGCTTAGGACATAATTGGTTAGCACTTAATCACGATTCATACCTCCAGCCATTCTTGTTCATTTTACTCGAACATGACTTTCTCATTATACTGGATTTCTACTCGAGCGTGTATTCTGGTAACAACAGTCATGCCCTAAAGCCAAATGATTTTCTAATTCATTACATAGCCCTGATTTAGTTGTAATCCTCCCCCTTAGGTCTTGCACTGTTCCACTGTAGCCTGTTCTGGTCAACTATGCAGCTGCTATTCTGCTATTACTGCAGTGACACATTTTTAGTTTATTTAAAATGGCTGTTGAGGGAACATCCTCCATGTTCTTCTGTCTGGGCTTGACTGATGCGTCCTCCCACATTTCCTCTTCTGCCATCCACTGCATTCGGCCTGTAGCTCCAGCTCTATCCAGTTATTTGACTAAATCCTCCAAACCTGCCTCTGTGGGACATTTCATTATTTTCCCATAAAGTAAACTAAACTTATAATGGCTTATTTCCGTGAAACTCAATTTGACCTCTCTTACTCACTAGCTTTGACACTTTTAAGTCTGTAGCCATATTCCCTTAAAGCTATAGTAAAATATAAAATACTACTAATAATAATTTTTGTACAATTAAATATTTTGTTTATAAAACCTCCAAACTACAGTGTTAACTATATTCCAAAGTATTTACTAAACTTTACTTCTGTCTTTATGAAGTATCTAATTTGATATAAACTAATCTATGTTTTAAAGACCAGTTCAAAGCCACGGCTACACATTTGCCCTGGTCAAATGTCATATAACTGTCTGTATCTCTATAGCCACTATTCCTTATTCCTTAATTTATCATTTCAAGGAACTGACCATACTGGTATAGCTGATGACTGTAAATTCACACATTTTCTTCTCACATTGAAAAAATTCAAATGTTGCCCAACAAATTGTGCAGTAATCATTCACAAGCCAAATCTTTCATTGTCTCAGTTTACTTAAATAGATCAGTTCAACTAGAAATGATGTGTATTCAACTCCCATAGACTATTTCACATTGATACAATTTAAGATCTCAAATAGAATCTAGAATGTGTAGATTAAATTGGTTAAGTACGAGTACTATTACTTCAACATATACTCAAGTAAAAAATATTGTGCAGTAAAGCTACTCTTAGAAGTACAATTAATTCCAAAAGTTATTCAAGTGAATGTAACTGAGTAAATGGAACTGATTACTACCCACCTCTGAAGCTAAGTATTTTTTGCATTACGCTAATGGAAAAAATACATCATCTTAACAACACCATCACCAGCACTTTTTCAGTGTAATCACTATTGCAGTTGTTATGGCTACTTTTTAACATTAAATACCTTACATTAAAATGTGATATGAGCTTTTTTAATTAAACTTCCATAACTTTCTGCTTCAGTTTTGTTTGTATAATTTCCTTGCTCCTTCGTACCTGTCAAGACCTCATTTTCATTATCTATTACTCCCCACTTTCTTACCCTGGATTTTTCTTCCAGCTTAGTCATCATGATAATGTTAGCCGTGTGCTGCTCCCACACCATCCTCCAGAAGTCTCCAAAGGTTTCGGGGAGGGGGCCCTGAGTGGCGATGTAGGCATTTTGACGGCGATAGCCATCAATGTAGTTAGCATTAGTGTAGTCGCTGCCTGGGACACCTGCAGATAGAAACGTGACTGTTAAAGAGGTATATTGTGAATGAATGTTTTTGCAAGGCTTGACATTACCTTTTTGCTCACTTGCAAATGTGACAGAAGTTCAAAAGTTAGCCACTTTGTTGAAAATAAGATGAACGTATGGTGTTGAAATATGAGATTACAATTATTTTACCAATTACTATATACTGTAGTTGAGACATATTCAGGAAACACCTTCACACAGTAGAAATGGCTTAATATTTGATCATTATGTTAGAATTCTCAATTCATTTCCATATGTATATATATATATATATGCCATGGGACTGCATGGAATATACCCCACCTAAAGCCCTTAGTTGCTTTCACGCAAGACACCAGTCAACTGCAACCCCTGGAAGATAACTAAAGTATTTAATACGGCAAGAAATTTGACATCTAGGAGTTGATTGTCAAGCTCATCTTTTGCCCGAGGACTAGTGATGGTGATATCTTCAGTCATGACCGAGTGCTCATATTATTTTCTGTTTGCATGTTGGATGTTTGTAAAAAAATTAGGGGCATTTTTAGGGTGGGCTTTTTTCAAACAACATGCACACCACAGTAAGGCCTGTAATAGTTAAAATGTCTGAGAAGTGGCTATGGAAAGTGAATGTGATACCTGCCACAATGGAAAGCTAACTGTAGGCATCAAGCCCTGGATGTCAGCATGACCAAAAAATGCATGTGCGTGAAAAGCATCTACAGAGCAGAGGAGACTGATTGAACAGGCAGACTTTCAATTTCAGATGAATATGACTGAATACTGTATATGGATTATTTGTTGGTTTATGTCTATGTAATAACAGGATCGTCTGAGGTCATAGCGTGAAGATTAATGTGTACTTTGCTGCTGGATTGTTCGTCCGTCTTCTCTTATAATACATGCTAAGACGATCAAGGCCTAATCTGAGCATACTGTGGAAGTGTCGCCCTGAATGAGAATGTGACTGTAAGGCCCGCTCTGCGTAAGACTGGGCTGACACGGCTCGTCCTGGAGGGGATTGTGTCCATGTGACGTGAGGCCCCCTCTGTGTGTGTTTGATTTAGGATCAGGCCTGCTCATCTCGGGCCTAATACCATAATCCCAAAATTCACTGAGTCACAGCTCAAACATGCACGCTTACAGCACAGAGAGGGGGTACACACAACACGACGTACAGGCATGGATTTGACCTGCTTCTGCCGATGTGGGACACTAGCTCCTTTTAAGGTTTCTGAGAGCTGTGATTGAAAAGGTAGTCAATGCACAAACAGAGGAACTTCAACAGAATGAAAGCGAATCACAGGATGTTCTGGTGGAGATTCCTGTGCCTGCCTTAGACAGTAGAGATTGTTGCGATATACAAGATTCAGTTCACAGCACATTTGAAACCTGTCTGGAAGCATTAACACTAGAAAGCAGACTCAAATATTAAACTTACACATGAATCATATGTTTGTAGACATTAAACCTACAAGGTAGCTTACATATATGTTGTTTTGTGCAGAGGATATTATATTGCCTAAAATATTGCAGCCTTGGCAAGTTGCAACCATTAAAATTGAGATTTCAATTTGATTGTGATTAAATTAATTGTGCTGCCCTATGATCCTCTAACCAGATGGTTGGCAATTTGATTCCTGCTTCAACCCAACATACTGCTGTTGTGTCCATGTGCAAGAGACCTCACCCACCTTGTCCATATGTTAGTGTGACGGTGGTCAGAGAAGCCAATGGAAAAGTATAGTAGCCACGTCTCAGTCAGTCTGCCCCAAAGCAGCTGTGGCTAGAGAGTACAACTGCCAGTGTATGACTATGGGTGAATGAATAATAGACTTGTTTGTTGAGTACTTTGGGTGCCTTGAAAAGCAGTATATACTCTTAATAAAAGCCACTGATATTATGCAAGTACAAAATATAGAATACACTGCTGCATAGGTTAATGCACAGGGCTAAGCTGCAGAAAAAATAAAAAAAAACTAAACTAACTTTTAGCTTTTCCATCCTCGTGCAGTGATCGCTGATTTGCATACATCATTTGGCATAGGTTCTTCCTCACCCAACATTGATGAAGGCTTGGGACTGACACAAAGAGTACTCTGACTTGCTGTGACCATCTGTGGCTGGATTTAAAGCCATTGTTCAACAACTGTAAACAAAGCTTTGTCTTTTGTGGTTTAAGTTTAAGTTTATGTTTTAATTATGCTACTAATAATGGAAGGCAATTTTGTGGCCCCTTTGTTTTGAACTACTTTTAATTATGTGATGTATAACTACCCTGCGCCTTTGTAATTGTGCTTTTAAATATAAAACTGTCAAAAGACAAACAACAGATTTCTCCAGTTTTTTTTTTACTATGGGAACTGTCTTTATGTCGATTTAAACCCCACATCTTATACTTTACAAGTCACTTACAGAAGAGTAGACTGTGTTTATGCATTGTCTTTATAATGGGATGGGGACAGACAGCAAGAAGAGCTCCAACATATGTTTATCAACTTTGGTCGTTAAGAAAGACAGCTTGGCTAAAAGCTTTGATGTGCTACAACTTTATTGCAAGAGACTGGAGCAGACGCACTGTGCTGATAAAACAAACACACTTCCCGGTTTCGCTCTGGTTGTACTGGCTGGGCGCCGAGTGAGCGCTCATGTGCATATGAAAAAAGCCACTGGGAGCGAAAGTGCATATCTGTGCTACTCCACGTGTCTCAAATCTATACCAGTGTATGTGTGCGTTTGGACATGCTTGAGCGTCTATGTGTTTTGTAAGCTAAAGGAAAGAAAGACAGACAGCCGGGGCTCCAGGACAGGCGGGGGTGGAAGGGCTGCTCACACATGCTCTGCCCAGATAAGGCTCATCTGCTTGGGCTTGGCCTCGCACTACCTCCCTTGCTCTCATTCACGTCGGAGCTGCCAGTTTCTCCGCCTCAGGTCTTTCCCGGCTGAGGTGGGTGAGCGCACTTTAAAACGATGCCCTATTACTGTAGTAGGATGGAGCCTTTTTCAATTTCAGTATAGGTTGGTCAAAGCTTATATCAGATAATTGACTGTTAGCATGATTCTACATAATTCTTCTAGATTATCTGTCTTTCCAACCAAATCTAAACTAGCACTTAACCAGGTCGAAACACAGACTAACCCATGTTTAAATTCGGACTCATCCAAGACTAAAACAGAAATAACTCAGGACCAAACTAAGTCTAGATTTTATCATGATTTAACCTCAATTTAACCAGTTCTAAACCAAGATTACCAGAGACTGCAAATGACGCCAGAGTACCACTAGAAAATGCCTACGTACCACCAGTGGTCCCCGTACCACAGTTTGAGGTGTGGGTTGAAGCGGCTTTTTACCTGAATATGCAATACTGGTCATTTCATAGTGGAAACTGTAACTGTATTGGTCATCTGGGAGCCGAACACATATTTGGACTATTAATAATCCATCCTTCATGGATCACAGCACGCATACACCCATACATACAAATGCATATAAAGGAACACACAGCTCATGGTTATAATGCAGACACAATGCAGTCCATAGACACTAATCCATATGGTGCACACTTATCTTGAGGCATAAGGCCAGTAGCATGGTGTTTTTCTGCAGAAATATCAAAAGCACTGCATAATCTTGCCATTAACTGCCTTTCTGACGCGACTGTGTTTGTTTTTGGTTTAAAACATTTTAAGTAGGAGCTAATGGGCTCGCGGGTGAGAACCGTGGCTGTGTGGGAACGTCAGAAACAAAAGGAGAATAGATTAGCACAGTTTTTTCTCTAAGGCCAAATCACAAGCATAATCCTATACCATGAAAAAGGCAATAAAACTAAATGGCTGTCATATATTAAGGAGGTGACGCACCGATTATATGTTGTCATTCTGACTGTCAAGCCCGGGTCATTCTGACAGAAAGTACCTAAAATACACTCACTCAGGCCGCACACTGGCATTATGACTTACCCTCAATGCTGGAGAGTATAACCCTGGAGTGATCGTAGGCAATGACGTTAGCGTAGCGGTTCTTTGGTTTGTTCACCTCCAAGTTTGAGTTCTCCCACGTGAACTGCTGACCCGGGTCAACAGACTGAAATGAGAAGGACTATTTTAGAAACAACCAGTAATGTAAAATGTATTATATGAAACACAAAGTTGGACTGTTCAAAAAGTGAATTAGTTCTGCCTAGCCATGTTGCTGGTTGAATGCTATGTTTTGCAGTATTGTTTGGCTAAGCTAAAGCTATATAAAACTTTGTTCAGTGTATAGATTTCTGCTACATATAATACATTATTCTTGTGCATCCCTATAGCATGTAAAGTATGCTCACTTTAGCTGTCATTTTTCCATTTAGACGCCATTACAACCCATGTACAACTCGTGTGTATTAGAAAAGGATTGACCTCAAACAAGTACACGGACATACGCTCCATTTTATTTCAGACTCTCCATCTTCTGACATTAAACTAGCGACCAGTGAAAAGATGATAAAAGCGTGATCAATTCCTCTGGGAGTGAAAAGCATGGTTGTGTTAGACCAACACATTAAGTTCCTGGAGCGTAATTACAGTCTAACCATTGCTGTTCGCTGGAAAAAGGCAGACATGAGGTCATTATGGGGCTGTCAATGGATGAGGGGAAGAAGAGAAGAGAGCCAGAGCAATTTAGCAATTCAGAATATTTTACGACACATAATTATGGTTTGGGTCAGAGAGGGACTGGAGTTATAGGGGATAAGTGAATGCGTGTATATGTGCATTTGATATGAACTGCCCAACATCATGTGTGTCTGATTATGACACCGCAATCATTTCTGGCCTTTTCTCTCCCTTCGAAACCCTCCACCATCCGTCTCTATCGCTCCCTCGTTAAGGCTCTAGTCCCGAACAAAGCACACAGTCATGCAGAGAGAATGTGGGGCTCAACCGAGTGTTTCAAACTTGTGCCACAATTACACTGGCTTCTCCCGCAATGTCTCCCTTCTTCTTCAACACGGCTTTTTATTTTTATTCCCAACGCTTTTGTGTCTCCATTTTTTCTACTCTTTGCATAATGCATCCTTGTCTTTCCTCTGTGTACGTATCTCTGTCTCTCCGGTGGTAGCCAATTAGAGTCCTGTGTCCTCCTTCACCCAGGGGCCGTCGGTCCAAACAGAGAAAGAAAACATTTTTACCCCTTTAATAGCTCTCACTGGAGCTCATTGTAATGCGAGCAGTATTCGCTACACAAGCCAGTACGTTGGGAATTCTTTCTACTGCCGATGTTATAATTAGTGACGCGTTCGAGCTAAAGTCAGGGCAGTTGTTATCTAAGTCTCTCTGCCTTTCTGCTGCAAGTAACAAAAAAAGGCTAATCAAGAAGCTTTCTGGAAAATAGCGCTTTTTCTCTTGCTTTGCCTCCACGTCGCCATTTTTCCCACTAGAACTGTGATATGCAAACTGATAAGCATTTGGCTGTAAGCAAAAACTAGCTTTGAGGCTTCAATTTCAATTTCCCTCTAATATTTGTATAGATAAAAACTAGTAGAGGATGTTAAGTCTTCTTTATCTATCATCTTTCTATGAACTTAACCGTGATGCCAGACGTTGAAAATGACACGGACGGGACTGATCGTTGGTAGATAAACAAGTATATGATTGAATTTTCCTTGTTGGGTATTTTCAGGGACAGATAATCAGCATTCATACCTCGTACTCTTGGGAGAACTTGAGATTGTCGTTTGCCTTTAGGCGTTCAATGTGATCTGCCATCTCTGAGATGGGGATGGGCGGGTGACTCGCCATGCCTGCCGAGCACAAAAAACAGAAGGTGATTTTGATACGTGTGCTGAGCTTATTTCTTGTGACGGAAATGTTAACGTTAGAAGATGATGTTTAGTGCTTTGTCCATGGTCAGCAAAGAAGCAAATGGAGGGTTTCCACATGTCTTTAGTTAAAGGGAAACAATGTAACAAAATTAGCTAAATGAGTTGCTGCAGGGTGAATGAAGCTTCCTTTACCACCCTTGTGCATTTCTTAGCAAAAAACCTTGCATAAATGACTGCACCAACCTCATGCCTCTGTCACTGTCTTGGGTCAGGTAACAGATCTCACGAGAAACACATTGCTTTTCACGGTTTTTACAGAAAGGTGAGAGCTCAGTGGATTAGAAAGCAACTGATGCAGACTTGTGAGAACCATAATTATAAAAATCTATATTCTTTACAACTCTATAAAGGAAAAAAATGTGACTAGAACTGTAAAAAAAACCCAGCAAAGTTGCATTGTCCCCATTTAAGTGACCATTTTCTCTCTAGCCAGACCGAAAAAACAATGTGCATGTTTGGAAAGTTACTGAAGCGACAATAGCAAGTCCTTAGTGTATGCACGCTGCTGGTGAAGATAAGAGTGTGAAACAGGCAGTTAAAAATTTAGCATGGGCTTTTTGATACAAATTAGAGCATTTCAAGCCGCTTTGTCCTAAATGGAATGGAAGTTAGTTTAATAATGGCAAAAATAGAATAGATTACAAGATGGTGAAGAATTAATAACAGGAAAAACTCTGGAAAACTAGGACCGACTAACTTGACAGCCGCCGATAACCGCGGTACACTGATACACGGTAGGCTGAAAAGGGAAAACAACACCTTGATAAGTCAATCTTATCAATAGGGCCATGTATATGTCCTGGTTTACTGTATATTGAACTGGATGTGGCTTGTGTGTCTGCTCAGGCAGGCTCGGGATCAGTCTACCTGGAGTCTGGAAGTTGATCCTTCGAAGCTCTACGGGATCAGTGGGATGATGGGATGACATCGCTTTGCTGCAGGGAAAGCTACTCTTCCTGCCCTCCGCCTCAGCCCTTTTCCTGGAATCACAAATACACACACACACAATGCAACTCACATGCCGCTCAATAACCATCAAAAAACAGCACAATCCCAGAAAATATCAGACTTTACCACAAGGCAATTTGTGGATTTACTCTAAATTAAGCCGACCGGGGTTATTGGTACTTCTAAGACACAAAACACATGCAGTAAACTCCTAGGTATTTACATAAATGAACATAATTGTCTCGAATTGTTGGTTTGAGATAGCACTGACTCTAGTATTACAGCTTGTTATATGTTACTAGCTGGATCAATGTTTGGCACGGTGCCTGATGCAGCATTTTTGGTTTTGTGATCGCACTTTCCAATGCAATCATCAAAGAAACATCAAATAAAGCCCCAGTCTCTCGAGATCTATTATATACAATTTTCTTGGCGAAGACTTGTTCAAGGGAAATGCCCCTGTAGGACACAAGAAATGGTAATGAGCAGAGGTTGTTTACCTGTCAGGTTTGCTGGATCCAAAACAGCGAGAGCAGGGAGATAAAAGGACATACAGAGATGCATAACATTAGTGTCCAATCAAAAAGCATCAGGCACGGGTAATCTTGTAAATTCACTCTTATAATGTCATACATACACACAGGCATACAGAGAAGAGTTAAGACCAATGAAAAATACAGCTTTGCACTTATTGAAGAGAGAAATGTCATCATGAAGTTCTGGAAGATGTTATTAATTGTGTAGCAAAGAGAGAAATGTTTCTATAAGATCCATATTAGGTTTCAGAAAGGACTGTTTGATATTGCAAAACAACCTAATGAAATGCAAGAAACTTAGCATAAAGTTGTGCTAATGGTGAAGATTAGCATAGGGCTTGTGAAACTTTACATTATTATTACTGGATAGAAACATTACAATTTCCACTCACTGCACACTCTCTGGTACACTTATGTTAATGGTTATAAATGTCAAAGCAAAAAATATTTGGGTTTTCACACACATCCATATCGAGGATGAAATATACAGCGAACAGTTCTGTGGTAAAAGATCTAAGTCAGTAGTCAGATCTAAATGGCCAGATTGGTTCGAGATGATTGAGAAGCTTTCAACGAAGGTCTGGCCTTGGACATTGAAGCAGGTGGAAAACAACAGCAGACCACTTGATTTATTAAGTCAACCTATTAAAGTGGCCAGTGTATATACTTGAAGGGGACCTAATTGGTGTTCTGTACTTACTCTCCAAAGCAAAGTTATTTATGGATGTCAAATGATTATGAAAGACAAACAAACTTATTTTTATGACATCTCTGGAATGAACCCTGATTAGTTGAACATATGAACATGCTGCAATGTTAATATCCTCCTCTACAGCAGTGCATAAAAGCTATATAAATAAACGTTAATGTTATTTCTCCATAAATACTGGAAGCCCACCACCTGGGTTTTACACTGTGAATAATGGAGGGAACGGTTGAGTACAAGTCTAGACAAACTCCCAAATCACAGTGGTACAGATACTGTAAGAATCAGAAACAATACATCTTGGAAAATACAGTAGACACAAAGCCTATACTCTAACTGGCCAAAACCAGATTACGTTAAATCAGATTTACAATGTGGAAACAGTCTAACTACATACACTTGAATTGTTCTATTATGACATATAATACTTTTCTTATTATGTATTCTTGTTAGGATTCGCAGGTGCGTGGAGCCTATCTCAGCAACTATGGGCCTTAGGTGGGGTACATCCTGGACAGTGGCCAGTTAGTTGCAGGGCTGACACAGAGACATACACAGACAACCATTGACTCTTACATTCATTCACTAGGGACAATTTAAAGTCACCAATTCTCCTAACATAATGCATGTACCTGGAGGGAACCCACAGTAACACAAAGACAGCTAGCATAATCAGCAGAAATACATACACAAAATACACACCTTTTAAAAAGCAGAATGGCGATCACAATGCAAACAATGAAGATAACGGCTAATACGGGCCCAACCACCCACAGCAGCCCCTCCTCCTCGTCCACGATTGGCTGAGGATCCACGTCTGATGACGTCACGGGGTCGGAGTAAGGGCTTGTGGAAAACATGGTCTGAAAAATATTTTAGAATTGAATGATTTTCTATTTTTTATATCTATAACTATTAGCTATAATGTATTTTGTATAGCATTATTTTAACTCACATTTTCCGAGAGGTCCAGCAGCGCCAGTACAAAGAAGACGTACTCCTGTCCGTTCTGCAGAGGCCGGTTGCGGAAGTCGCCATAGTTACGCCCATCACCCAATGTGAACTCAAGGGGGAGGGTTTTAAAGTGTGCGGATACATAGGCTCTGGGATCTGATTGGCTGGCCTGTCTGCGGATGCGAAGGGCGCGGCTCACGCTTGTCCTGTTGATTTCTCTCAGAAGCTGAACAAAAACAGTATTGAAAACCATTAACAAGAATATTTTGTATAACTAAAATAATAATACATAGTACTAATAAAGTGCTTTTCAGGACACCCAAAGACAATTTACCTTTACACAAGCAAAGCCTTTCATTCTCTCAATTTGATTAAGTAAATCAGTCTAGAAATGATGTGTTCTTAACTCCAATGGACTATTTTACAATTATACAATAAAGACAATTTAGAATGTGTGGATTGAAGCTGAAACAATATCATTATATGATATAATTTCTTCCACAAGTTTTTGAAAAATATCGGCATTCTGTTTCATAAAAAAATCACGTAACTGGAGGAATTGCAGTATTGATCACTTTAGCCCACAAAAAGTCTCATCAGTGAAAGAACAATGGCCTGAGCTGAGCTATACACCTTGTCTTCTTCATCTTTTCAATGGCCATCACATTTATCTATTGAGACAGTGGGCACCATAAAAACTCCACTCAATCTAATCTCACACACACAAATGTGCTTTCACAACTGCATACTGAGGCGATGAAGTTTTTGGCAAAGGGAAGGATGTGGAATTAGATGGAAAATGGCATGCAAAAGTATTATTGGGTATGATTAGGAGGTAACTGGCCCATATTCCCATGCATAAAAATGTAAAAACTGCCTCAAAATGAAAACTGTGTTCTGTCAGCAGTTTCTTTGGGACTTTAAATGTACATATCTTATTACCAAAAAGTCCCATACTCATAATTACCCCACTAGTTTGCCAAAAGCTGCATTTATTATTACAATGCTTACAGCCATTTGTACGTCTCACCTCATCTAAGTTCATCTGATCCGGCTCCTCCCACGGATTGAGAAACTTGCCTCCTCTTTGTCTCTTCAATGGCACCACCACGATATAGTAGCCCCTGCAACAGAGTCAGCACAGGGATCAGTCCAATTGAAACAAACTAAAAACCTGAGTATTTTTTTCATTTTGGCCGGTGGAAACATCAGCCCGCCAACATGTTATTACTGCTACGACATGTTACCACAGCTGCAACACTACACACTATATCGAAACATTTAAAAAAGGCACGTTTTGGGTGGACGAGCCAATAAGATTACTCAAGTAAGAGTACTGTTACTTTAAAATAAGATTACTAGAGTAGGAGTACTGTTACTTTAAAATAAGATTACTCAAGTAAGAGTACTGTTACTTCAAAATAAGATTACTCAAGTAAGAGTACTGTTA
>JAVQKC010093443.1:0-21575 GCA_036025475.1 Philypnodon macrostomus
AAATAAGGTGTAAGTAGAGTATTTCACAGGTGGTAAAATACTTCAGATGAATTTTGTATTGCACATGATATAGTATTGCACATACATGATACATTCAAATGGTGCGGCAGCAGTAAACATAATACGTAAAGGGATTTAGTGCAGTATTATTGAGAGTGCAGTATTATTAGGAGCATTATTTAGAATTCAGTAGTCTGTCTCTGAGTCTTTTAGTGCGTGCTGACAGACTCCTGTATCGTCTACCAGAGGGTAGCGGACGGAACAGTCCTTGTGCTGGATGAGTAGGGTATCGGTGGCATTCTTGCACTTACCTTGGGGTAGGTAATAACAAAAGCAACCCATCCAGCCAGGAGAAAGGTAGAGAAGATAATAGTCGCCATGTCTTTGAGCATTGAGTCCACAGGGGCTTCTGGCTTCATAGAGCGACCACTTGCTCCAGGTTCCTGAATAGACGTTTCAGGTGGCGGAGGTGGAGGAGTACCGTCATTCATTCCACTATCATTAACCTTCTGCGGGTGAGAGACATTAGGAAATTAAACTAAAATGAAGCAAAAATATGACATACGGTAAGTTTTGAGGTTTGTGTGTATACCTCATCTAATTTCTTGTCCGTTGTAGGTGGTATGACATTGCCTTGATTGCGAGGGAAACTATCCGGAAATTTCTCCAAAATCTTGTGGTGTGCTTCAGGAGGTGTTTCATGATGACCTAAGAAAGAGTCGTGAAAAGCCTTAGAACAAAAGCAGCTAGGCACATTTAGTTGGCCATGTAAAATTAAAGACATGCTGCAGTTGCAAACCTAACACCAGCAGAGGGCAGTGTCACAAACAATATAGTAAGCCGGTACCTATCAGAAGCAGGTAGTTCCTCATGAAGTTGATGCGATTCCTCTCTTGCAGTGCGGCATTGAACTTGATACTGGTGCTTGGTGTAATGACACATTCCTTGTCCTCCTCAGTTTCCTGGCTGTTCGGTCCCTCCAGCATGGGGAAGGTGCTCCCGCGAGGCTGCATATTGAGAAGAAATAAAGATTAAAAAATACATAAATCAAGCTGAATGAACCATGTGTGTCCATTTGGGTTTGGTAATATAAAATTCAATAATAATGAATCATCACTTACCACCACAGTAACACCATCATGCACTAAAGAGGGAGAGGCGTAGAGACTAGTGGAATATTTGCCCACATACAAAGTGGCCCTAAAAGAGAATAAAAAGATGTAACTTTAGAACAAAAACTCAAAACAATGTACACTCACTGGTCACCTGCTTGTCAACCAATGAAAAGGTTGATTTGTGACCTTTATGAGTATTTCAGAATTTCTACCGGACAACCATATCTAGAAATTACAAAGAATGTTTGACAAAAGATGAAAAGAAATCCAGTGAGTGACAGATTTGTGATCAATATTTTGTGGATCCAAAAGGTAGCAGATAACAGGTGGGCTAAGGTAGCAGAACACTTGAATAGTGATGCGTAGATTTAACATAATGAAATCTAATAAGGTTACTTTCATGCAGTGTCAGTGCAGAACATCAAAAAGTGGAAGTCTTACATAAATTTATTCTTGGGCTTCTGCTCTTTGGGAAACGGGTACTTCCACTGGGTGATACGGCCCACATCTCCAGACATAAAGGTGAGATATCGTAGGGTTTCAACGGCCACGTTTGTATGGGGCACTTTGCGAAGGCCCTCGCGTTGCCAGATGTACATGGCCACCACTGGGGAGTTGTAGTTCTGTACCCACTGCATATCTCCAGTGTCACTATCCACAGTTACTACGAGCCCATCACCATTTGATACAAAATGAGCCATCTCTGTTGAACAAAACAGCAGTGATTATTAGTGTATTTAGAAATTCAATTTTTTTTTAAATGTAACTTAGCTAGTAGGGCTGGGCAAGAAATACAACAACCTTTTTAACCTTCCTGACATACTTTTTCTATATAGCATGATACCAGGGAATAAAGGAAAAATCATTTTCACCAGAATGCTTTTTGCTTGCTTTACTTTCACAGTATATAATTACTCATATATTATATCTACCTCTTTATTATTAATTCATTAGTTATATATACACACTCAGCTAACTGTCAGTCTCAGTTCTGTTGCAAATCTTTTTATGTGTCAATATTAAGTACACAAGCTTAACCAGCCCTTTCATAATTCTTTCCTGATATTAGGGGCGAGAGTGTTTTTGAGTTATTTTGAATTGGGGGGGAGAGAGTGTCATTTAGTTTTGACTATAGTATAACAGGGTAGCTATTAAAAAACAAATAATAATAATAGCCTAATTTTTGAAATCATAAAAAACAACAACATCCTACAATAAAGGTATAAACCTACTGTATTTTGTGTCATCATCAGGAAGAGTTGAGGCGTAATCAGAATAAGTGGCATTCCAGCGCAGCTCTCTGCTCTTGGTGTCATACATGGTAATGGTATACTCTACAAAGGAAAGTAAAAACATGTATTTCTGCAAAGGCAAATTGATGTAAAAATACAAGGTGTAGACGATCACAATGAACTCGGCCACAAATGCTTTTAGGCAACAAAGTAAGCTAATATTTGACACCATGGACCCCGGGGCTTTTAAGCTAAGGTCAATGTCTATGGTTACTTTCCCACACATAAAACAGTGGGTGGTGTGGGTATACATAAGTAAGCACAACTCAATAAACATTTAAATCAGACAGACAGATGATTATCACAGTAGAACCAGACAATACTGGAGTATACTGGCTGTATTGACTATATGGGGGGGCTGCTTATTGGGCTTAATAAACACCTGTGCGTCCCAAGTACAGCAGTGACGAAGAAGGGCACAGCATCTCGGCAAAGGATGAAGTCAGGGTTTGCTGCTTTTCCCCCGTCAACAGGTCCACCACATACCATAAATCTTGCTTCTTGCCTGTAAAAATAACAAGTTAATGCAAATTTCAACTTTATTATGAAAAGATGTATCGAAAATATATCTACTGGCACCACACCCACATTCAAGTGAGTTGTGATAAAGGCGTGTGGGCTGAATATTCTCTTACATCTAGCTACACAATACAAATATATAAAGGGTGAACATCTATACCTTGTAGCCTTTCCAGACCTTTGTATTTACACCATATCTTTCAAATGCTTTGTTCCAGTAGCAGCTAGAGAATACAAAAGGACTCGAGATATGGGGAATGCTACTGGTTTCTTCTGTTTAAACAATGAAGCCCTGTCCGAATGGGAGATTACCATTGCTCTGTTAAGAGATGTAAATTCAAAAGAGCACACGGCCACAGTTTGAGTGGAATAAGAGATAAAGCCAGGCAATGTATTACGAACATTGGGTTTGTTAGCATGTTTTTTGATAAGCGCATTCAGTGTTCAGACCATGGTTAAATGTCACTGGGTCTGGTACATGACGCTCACTGGCCACTTAATTAGTAAGAACCTAATAAAGTGGCCAGATACGCAAGTCTATCTGCTTCAGATTAATTACCACCATATGATGATCTTCATTGTCGTCTTACTGTTGTCTTTCAATCACATTGCGTAGATCTGGCTGTTTATAACAATTGCATTTGCACCAGGCATTTTTGTCCACACAACTGCCGTTCACTGGATTTTCTCTTTTTTTGGACCATTATCTCCTGCAGTATAAAGTCACTGATATCACCATTCTTCTTTGTTCTGAACCTGACCTGATAGTCATCTTCACTTTGTCCATATGCCATATTGTTACCACTATGCAATTGGTCATTTGTGTTATGACGCAAATGTACCTAATAAAGTGACTGGTGAATTGTTGAGACTGATTCTTACCCATATAAAGAACTCCATCTGAACTGCGACAGGGTGAGGCTTGGACTAACTCAGGAATGGTAAAGGGTAATTTCTGAAAGTAGAGAACAAATATGTTAAAAGTACATAAACAGTCTCTAATAGCACTATGACTAGGTATGGAAGTGTTACTAAACAGTCGGAAGATTTCATTTTATTTTGTCTAGAATGGGGAAACGAGCAGTGTTTTTATTTAACAAAGGGGAACCATTTTTGATTTCCTCTTACCGTGAGCCCTTCATTGTTTTTGCCTCCCAGAGAGTAGAGGCTTCCGTCGTTAGGGTCTGGTAGAAAGGCCGGCCTTGTAGAGGAAAAAAATTCGGAAGTATTATGTAAAAGTAATTAGAATTGAGCCCTAACAAGACCGACAGGTTTTAGACTATTGTAACTGACATTGTAATTGTACACAGAATTTACTTACTCTGCAACATGCGTGGGGACCTGAAGAACTGGATCTGTGAGGAGGGAAAGTGATTAGACGTTAAACAGGTTTCAACCCCAGCTTTAAGAATAAACCATTATTTTTTTTAAAAAGTGTATTGTTCAAGAGCATACACCCTCCCCAATAAACAGTGTTGCATGTGTTTTTCAATGTCTATAATATTTACAGCATAACTTACAGATGCACAATATGAGAAAAAGGCTTGAAATTTCATAAATATGTGGACATTATTGATGCAAGTTCAAAAGCAATAATAATTCCCTGTGAAACGTTAAAATGGACACCAAATCTGCACTGCCCCAAGACAAACAAACTCCTTCCCGTGCTGTGAACTCAGAGGGCGTTGACCAGATGGTGCTGATCTCTAAACATAGCTACGGGGGGGGGGTCATCAATAGCCTAGAGGTGAGCATAGGATTAATTAAAAGGTGGGCAACTGTCAACATTCATTGTGGACTGAGGCAATGCAATAAAACCATTGTGTGCCGAGATGCCAATAATACTATTAACCTAGTGGGTGTATTCTCTAAAATGTGTTTGCCAAAGACACAAGAAAAGACAATAGGATACATAGTTGTGAGTGCTCTTGGACTAAGGGAGTGATTTCAGTTTGTTCCTCTTTGTGTGGATGTTCAACTGGAACAGCAGGTGTGTACAAAGCCAGGCCCAGAGCCGGTCAAATTAATATTCAATAAATCTTCTAGAAAAACAGATGATGCGAGGGAAGCGGCCAGTGCTTCATAGTGATTGCAGTTGTTTTTCTGAACACTGCAGCCTTGAGGTTGTGCTGTTGGCATTTAAATACAAGCTGTAATTTCATACTAAGGAGGAGTAAGGACATTGAAGCGTGTGTTATCATTGTAGCATACAACAGAAGAGATAACGCTGACTTTCTAGTTATAGTCTCTGTTACAAACGTATTATTGTTGATTTTTGTTGATCAAAGTCTGGGTTCTTTGAAGTAAGGTCAGAGGTGCTTTTGTAAAACCACGGTGACCTGCATTTAAACACAAAATCTTTTTTATCAGTGTCCAATAAAATGTTTGTCCCAAATAGAAAGAAAAAAACTTCTTCTGCTGTAGTGTCGACAAAAGACAAAACCATGAAAACAACTCTCATGCTATAGTTGCTCAGTATAACGGTAACTCAAGATACACATCATAGAAAATGTAAGACGGTTTAAAAGTGTGTGTTACCCTTGCCCATACTCTGATTAGATTCAGTATTTGTCCATGTAGTAGGTTAATCATTATCTTCACTGTCTAAGTATGAATTCCACCATGAGCTGCTCAATCAACCGACCAATCAATATCAATATCATATACTGCTACTACTACTACCTCTAGTACTAGTATGTGATGCATACCTTCTTTCAGAGTCCATTTGATAGAGCCCGATTTCTTGCTAACAGCATGAAGGTTTCCATCCAGAGTTGATACAAAGAGCAGACTCTCAGGAAGGGAAACAGTGCTGGCACTGCAAAAAACACCCTACGAAAACACAAGATTATGTTAAAAAAAATTACATTGTTGAATGAGTTTATTATTATTTATAGTAATTTATTGAATGTGGCACTATATAATTACAATAATATTTAGAAGTATGATAAGGTGTATCTAATTACTTTGCATACAGAAATTAGGCCTATGCTGTCGTCCCCAACAGTAAGGTGTACATCGACAAAATGCCCCCATATGTCTGCCACAACTGCTATGGCACCAACGGGCACCTTAATCAGACATTGTGTGTTTTTTTTATATTGTTAACGAGCAATCATGACAAACATGGGAAGGGTCTATTTGAAGTTACCTCTGTGACTTGCATATGTACATAAAATATACACTAGCCTTGATCAATGTGCCAAAATTTGTGCAATTTAATTTATGTTCAGCAGGATAAATGGCTCAATAAAAGTGCTTCAGGGTGGTAATTAGTTCATTATTTAATTCTCATTATTTGTAGAAGTACCAAACTCAATCCAGTTCAGTGTCTTCATGATCTGTACCTTTGTGCAAAAGGTTAGGCCCTGTCAGCTCGTGGAAATTTATGTGAACATGCAAATTCACTGAGTCCTTAAGGGCAATGTGACCGGTCTGGCCAAAACCAGGGACATGAGTTGGCAGGATACTAGCCCAGATTGTGGTTATAAAATTACAAAACAATAGTGCACTCTGCACATTTAGACATTTCCAAAGGAAGGTCAAATAAAGCTACTCCTCTCCTAAGCAAAAAGCTTTAATGTGTCGGGAACAACTATCGGGAAATACTGTTTTACACTTTAAATCGATTGCTTTTAGTCTAAAAATGTAAAATACTTAGTTGCTAAACCAGGAATATTGATCAACGACTGAGTGATCCTCCAGAACAGGGCCCTTGGGACAGCACAAATAGCCTTCACTTAAAATACAAATGACCAATCCAATTGCATATAGTACTCTTCAGAGCAATTATTCAAACACTCTTAAGAGCCAATAAACCACTAACGTGTGGGTCAGGTCTGAAGTTGAACATTTATAGGATACATTTGTGCAACCACCATAAGATCTGATTTGTGGGTTCCTCTTGATTCTAAGAACTTTCTAATGTATCTATAATGTCCAAACCAACAAAACAATGCACTGATAGTCCATTAGAGACTATCAGAACGTAATGCAGCTTACGTTCATCTTGACTGGCTAACATTTGAAACAGTAAGTAAATGCTCAAAGGACTATCAAATGAAACACTCTTTTGTGTTTTCACTGTTGTTCTACCCTCTGCTGCACTCTCACATGCGTCCAGTACTCTGCACCTGCGACAGTTCCCATCAACACACAGATCAACAAGGAAGGACAGACTTCTCAAAATGGCAAACGCTAAATATGAAAAATGTCCTAAAAGTCCAGCTTCTGTCATCGATGCTAAAATCCAGCTTGTTCAATTTTGCTACAGTGAAATGTTTAGCAGTTGCGCAAGTGTGTTACATAATGCAATAGAACTGGGTGAAACCACAATCTTGGCCAGTTTTGAGGTCTGTATGTACATGAGGCCAGGAATTGTTTATATATGAGGCTACCGGTAAATTAAATGTGAGACTTGTCATAGAAAGTCTGAAAAAAATCTAAATGCCTGAGAGGTAAAGTCTTTTGCCAGATGTGAGTATTGATCTATGCAGATCATAGTAATAAGCATTGCACACATTGAATCAAATAGCATTTGCTCATTAGTGCGTCTAAAGTGGTCAGCTTGCATCTGTGAAAGAAAGTCTGTTTGCACCTTGCTTGTTTTTTACTATCACAGGAACCAACAATACCACACATTGGTTCTTGTTAAAAAGGAAGTGTGATGCAGCAAAGTTATTGAGAATATGCTGCAGCAAATATTTACACAATTTATTGGCGTTTCTGAGAAAGTTAATTTACTATGAATCTAGCATTGTGAATATAATTTCTACCATACACCAGTAAAATGATGCTTGATTGCCTACATTCAGCTGCTCAAGCTGTTGCTTCATTCTGGGGTTTGTCACATGTCGGCCCTTGTTCATAAACACATTTCAAACTCAGCCAATCTGCCACTTGATAAGATAGTCAGTGGTAGTGCTCTTGAGCATTCAGAGGCTTGTCAACACAGTGTAAACACGTGTCCCCACATTGATAGACGACTATGAGAAAGAAATTTGGTTGGCAGACATGCTGTATTTGGGAATTGTCAGTGTTGTTGGGTAGATAGCTTTTCATTTGTGCCTCCTTTAGCACAATCCTTTTAACTGTAAGCAAAGGAAGACCCTGAAAGATAATAGGGGATTAAACCACTACTATAATCTGCTACTTAGCCTGTTCAGCTATTGTGGAAACTAACATCTTAACATTGAGTCTTTTTACTTAAGACAAACAATTAAAAATGCTTTGATCGGGGTGACACGCGCTCTTTTTTAATATTTCTTAAGTTTGTTGAGGGAAAATGTGAAATGTCGTCATGTCCACAGGCTACACGTGCATTCTTCATTCATAAATCTGCCCAGACTAACTTGCCAACCACAATTATAGCAGCCCTTTATACAATTATAGCAGCAGTTTATACAAAAACAACTTAGTTAATACAAACAATCTTTGTGTAAAACTGAGCCTTGACGAGTAAGAAACACAATGCACGCGCTGTTCTTTCTTCACGGTGAAGCAGAAATGACTGTCCTAACATATCCTAAAGAAAAGCAGAGAGCGTGAGTAGTTTGGTTGTAAATGCATGGTAGTTAAACATGCAATTCCCCCTGCTTTTGGTTTGTTAGTAGTCATTCGTTAAGCCGTAACGATACACTCAAGTACTCAAGTAGTAATATCATTTATTGTGGTGTGAAAATGTAAACAAAAGACACTGTAACCATATATTCAAGGATGTCTGTGAATCCGGGTAAGCAACTATGGATGGTCTGGGAAATTCTGTCACTATAAAACACTCACATACTGATGGTGATCGATTGGTCTATCAAAGTATGCTTAAAGTAACTGCGAAATAATGGACTTGAGGCTAAACTACCGGTTAGCGTTAGCCAGTTTTACGTCAGAAAGCGTGGATCCGATGTGCTTTGTTTGTAGACAACACAGTAAAGCAGTGCTAATAATATAAGGGCTTTTAATTATTATCTTAAGCAGATCATTCAAATCAAACTTCTTCTAGACATCTCTTACCAGCTGTGGAAGTCCGAAGCAGCAAACCAATGCCAAAATGCACCACACCAGGGCCCGACTGCTAATCGTCCAGTCCATGTTTTCTGGTCTCGAACCGGGATAGACAGCTGGTCCGTACGAGTATCGGCTACATAGAAAATCTTAAATTGGCAACGTGGAAAGCGTCGTCTCTATAAACACGTAAATAATAAGCACCGCGAGCCATTCACCTTATGCATGGCTTTTGGAGTCACTTCTTCCTGAAATGAAACCAGTGGGGGTTGGACTTTGGGATGTTGTCCACACAGGCGGAGGAGGGGAGACGCCAACACGAAATCATCCAATGAGAAGAAGAAGACACAAACAGGAAATAGTATAACCCACATCCGGGTCAGCCTGTTTTCTCCAGTTTGCAGGAAGGAAAGCGTGCTGATTCTAATTTTAAAACTAGAATTTTAATTATTTTGTTTAGATTGTAATCCAAAACGACTATGTAATGTTGTTACGGCTAGTGGTTTAAGTCATGTTTGATTTAATGTAGTTTGCATTTTTACGCACGTGGTTGCAACTGGCTAGGCTACCGGGCGGCTAATGCCATGCGGAAAGGTAAGCTTCGTTTGAGTTGATCTTTTTGCTGCGAGGACGGAGTGATGATTTTTGTGCGTTAGACTTCTGATGTAAAAATGAAGCTAACTAAAATCTGACCTAAATGCTGAATACGCTGCTCTGCGGACACGATCGTAAGCAGTGAACAATACTTACGATCTCGTGTGGTTTCTCTCTCCCTCAGATACTGGTCAGAGATTCCAGACAACTGAATAACTGCTTGGTGAGTGACCAAATTTAACAAAATTCACTTTAAAGACTATATCCATTATGTTTGTGTGTGATGATCAATAATGCGTTAGACTTCAGATGCAACACTGAAGAGAATATTAATCTGACACGACCTACATCCCTACGTTTATATTTCTGATTCTGAACATGGTTGTAAAATAGTTGTTTTATTTTCTATAGGTGTTTGAGGAGGAAGGATCCTGGATGGACTCTTCCCTGCATAAATCCAGTTGGAAGTAAAACCCACACATTTCGTCAACGGTTGAAATAAATAAATGCATTGTATGTATTTACTTCTCCAATAAAGCTGATTCTCCTTCTTCTTGACGTGTTGCATATAGTTTGTACTAATTACTGTACTTTGTAGATGAGTGGATTTTTTTGTGATCACATGTAATATTAATGGGGTAATATGCCTCTTGATAATTGAACAAACACTGACTTTTAAAGGATACAGGCCAATTTATTTAGTATTTAATCCACACTGATTTCAAGCAAAAGATTTTATTGATCCACAATGATCAACTAACATTTTGTGACATCACTGAACACAACAGTAATGTTACTATTTTAAACACTGCAAAA
Organism: Philypnodon macrostomus; assembly: GCA_036025475.1. Classification (NCBI taxonomy): domain Eukaryota; kingdom Metazoa; phylum Chordata; class Actinopteri; order Gobiiformes; family Eleotridae; genus Philypnodon; species Philypnodon macrostomus. The sequence goes on from JAVQKC010093443.1 coordinate 10,337, forward strand.
AATAAAACACCAAACCTGTGGGAGAATAATGGGCCTGTATCACAGAAATGTAAAACACATTGTCCTCTCCATTCTCACAAATGTGGTTGCTCACTAAGAAGGAATGTTATATTATTTAAAGGCACTTTCTGCCTCTTTACACTTTGACGACAAGTACTAAAACAAAACACGAAGTTTCACCTGTGAAGCAGCTGGATGTCTCTGCAATAGAAATGCACTGTTTCTCTAGATGGTAGGTGGCATACAATACATGGAAAAGTAACGGAATAAATACTAACAGCATTGAGTAGCTGAATAACTATAAATAATATGGCTGATAATCCAGTCATGATGAATGCAATCAACATTTGTACATAATATCTGGGTCTTATAAAAAACAGACTTACATTTTTTAACTAAGTTTCTGAAGTTCTCTTAGCTTGTTTGTTTGCCACTGTTCAGCACATATACACTACCATACATACCATACAATGACTAAAAACTGCTTTGGCAATAAAAGTTATTACTTATTTTCAACTTTAAATAACAAAAATGCATGAAGCACAATGCTTGAAAGCACATAGTTAAACACATCTTCACTCTGCAGCTGCATAGCTGCATTATTATTTTTACATTCATCAGACCTAGGCATGGTACAGCTGCTGTTTGCAGAGAAGTTTATAAACCTTTAATGAAGCCAGATTATGCACTATAGCCCAAACCAGATTATGCACTATAGCCCAAAACAGATATCTACTTAAACATAGGCTGCATGTATTGCCTATCTACAGCAGTTGGTGGTTTAGAGCTCTTCAGATGGACACAGGGCCAGTGATCTGTTTGCATACTGTATGTGACACCTGGCACAGGCAGCTGTGAGTGTTGATATCTCATGTGTACATGGATATGAAGGGCGTCTGAATAAAACCACATTCTCATTTTGTCTCAAGTAACACATGTTTGACGGAGGCGGCAAAATTATTATAAAATTAAAGAAAGAAAATAGTTTGAAGGTCACATGTTTGGTACAGCTGTACATCACAGGTATTATGGTTCTGATTGAATGTGATGGCTATTTGGTGATCCTATCCAATAATAAACTTGGAGTCATTTTGTTTTTGACCACAAATTATTACACTTTCAGTTTCAACTTCAAAAGGCAGCCATTGGCAATCGGACAAAATGGGAAAATAAGCGGGACCCATTGCTGCTCCAGTAGTTGCTGATGGGACTTGTTATATTGCCATGGTCTAAATGTCCTTCTGTATACACTGTGAACACCAGTGTTCATAACTCAGAGACCTCAGACTCCAACACATCTGGGTCGTTCAAGGCATCGTTTGTCACAGTAACCAAGTTGACATTTGAACGGGTGTCCATGGCTGAGTGCATTATGGGGAGCCACACGTCATCCATGTTTGGCATCACAAATATTTTCTGTAGAAAGAAGGATACATTATTATGTTTTTGTAATAAGTAAAAAAAAACTAATATAAACTAAACAGGGTAACAGAAAGTCTCATAACTCCTTAAAATATTTGAGCACTACTATGTCTTCTTTATGCTGAATTTTCTGGAGAATGATTCATTGTTCTACATAATAATAACTCTTAGGAGACTTATACAGACAGCCTCCTCCAGTCTCTCACAGGTGTATTATCACTGGCATTTATGAAAGGGGGGGGGAATTAATGGGCACATAGCAAAAAGAAAATATCATATTATTACTGTATATACAATTATTCAGTGTTGCATTTATGAGCAGGGGCAATTTTCTTTCCCCGTAGACCCTGACTGTTTTAGTCACACAGATGCAATTCAAGGAACTCAGTTTCACTTACTTGAAACTCCTGATTTAGTTTTTTCTCGATCCATTCAGTCACATGAACCAGGGTGACCTCTCTCTCACCCAGTTTAGGACGTGCCTTCAGTTCCAGGTGAGGTGGAGTCCGGAAACCATACCTGACCAAATTAAAAATATTACTAGTAATTTTCTTCCCCCAAAGATTTTGTAAAACCATCTTAGTAGGCCTATGTACTCTGTGTTTGACCACCAGAGGGAGCACTGCCAAGTTCTCAAAACAGCCTTCCTATCTACTGTGAGCATCCCAGTTTTTAAATTGCATCTCCCTGTAAGTAAACCTACCATATCCTGTCAGTAGGTGGAGGTGGGATGTTGACAGCAAGTGTCCCCCTACACTCCTGCACCTCCACAGTGAGCAGAAGAGGTGTATTGGACACCTCCTCCATCTTCTTCTTGATAAACTCTGTCTCTGTGGCTTTCTGGAAGTATTTCGATTTGGCGATTTTATCCACAAATCTCATGATCTTGCTTGGCCGGTGCCCTCCCACGTAGCTTAAAAGGAAAAAAAGAGGAGGAGGGGAGGCAAGAAGTGAGTCAGGTTCATAATTTATTCATAACAGCAACTCCTGCTTCTCAGCACCCACAGTGATGCTGAGTGACTGACATTAAATATACAGCCAGCTTCTCAACATTTGGGAATGTGTGGGTGGTCCAGGTGGACAGAAGGCCCAAACAATGTCCACAATCATACAAGTGCAATGCAATATTTATTTTTATTTGACATTTGTTTGAACGTCTTTAATGAACTCACCCTTCAGCTCCAGGTAAAATGGCTTTGTCAGTAAGAAGCTCCGGTGGATCCTCTTCGTCCGATGAGCCCGCACTTGATGATTCCTCGTCACTATCTGCTAAACAGTATGTTCTCGGCCTGTACCTGTTAGGCACACGAATACATACACTTGCATTTTTACGTCCGCATATTGCCATTTTAAAAAAATAAACCTTGCATTAATCAGTATTCTCTGAGTAAACAATCCAGGCAAATTGACAATGGGCATCTAGTTCCAAACTCACCATTTTATGTGTGAATCCAGAGGTATGCATCCAGAAAGAGGGTTGATATAAAAACAAAGGGCCAGTAAAAACAGTAGCATTTAAAAATAACACAGCTGAAACTAGTATGGCTACCTGCATGTGAGTCTGTAATCCCATAAATTGTGTTTTAACTATTGACATAAAAAACAAGAATCTCACCATTCTTTGCCTTGCTCTCCAAGCCCCTCGCCTTCCTTTCCCAGACGAGCTAGGTTCATCTTGGTTTCTAGCGTCATGAGGAAAGATCCTGCGTAAGAAACCTCTAAATCAAACCACAGACCTGAAAAATAAGACACAAATACATGGAATTTCATCTCTGCAGATGCTTCAAAAATATGTAATAAAAAGCCAACTATCTCCTTATTATTATTCTCCTGCTGGTTGATTTAATTTGAGATTTTTTCTTGTTAACACTTCACACTTACTTATCAGGCCTCAAGAGCAGAATAAACCAAATATTTGCAATATAGTTGACTTCCAATCAACTTCATTTGCCACTCTCCCAAAAGTGCTCATTGATTTGTATCTACATTTGGAGCTAAATAACAGCTTAAGTAGACCAGAGACACTGTCATTGTCAAAGATGTGCTCAGGAACACATCCCTCTATTAACATCAGGTCTTCTGTGTCAGTGATATTAAAGTGTCTGATTGTGGCATCCATTTTTATTTTTCATCAATAATTAGAACACAGGAGTCATTACAACAAAACCCACAAATACAAAATTAACTGTAGACATGCGTACATACAGTAATGAATACAACTACGATGATCATTTTTCGAAATCCTCTCAGTATCAGCCTCAACACAAGATCTGAACATCCATTGTGTTACTATCTATAGACATGTTCTTCAGCGCTCCACAAGACACCATTACTCAAATACTAATTATGTGCTCGGCTCAACTGACAAAGCTTCACGAGTAAATGTGTGGGTGTGTGTGTTCAGACAGTGCACTCTCAGCTGTGAATTGTGGCTGCCATGGGAAACGGGAATCTAACAACACAGACATCATCAGCACACCTGTGTGTAAAAGGCAAATTCAGATCTATTGTAAATGCTAATCTTGCAACAGTAAAGGTGTAAAACAAAAAGTACATTTGGCCATTGTTTTATACAGCTATTTATCTGTTCATACTCAAACTAGATATTATTATTGTTATTGTAATGAAGCATAATAAGGGAATTCACTTATTACTAGAGGAAATAAAATAACAGTGCAAAAAGGTCTTCAGTCAAGGAAAGTTAAACCAAAAATTTAAGTTGTAATAATTTTCTACCTTGGTGATCCACAGAGGGTTTGGAGGCGTGGAGGATCTTAGGGATGGAACAGCCCATGTCTAGTTCAGTCAAAGTCAGCTCATTCATAACATACGGCAGCTGAAAAATAGAAAACCGTTTACTATAACAAAGGCAAATGAAAGGCAAAATATTACAATATGCCACCACTACTCACTCTGATCTTACTGAGCTTCATTTGGATTTTTTTGGAGACAACATTGGCCCAGTACTTCTCACCAAGAAAGTCCCAGAAAATTCTTCCCAAAAAACCATTGACCCAGGCCTCAGGCTCGGCAGGTGAATCTGAACTCCTTTGTTCCTGCAACACAAGACACATACAGTATATAGTGTGATTACTCAAGCTTTCTTCTGGCTATTAGTGGTTGGCCTAAGCATCTATGGGTGTGAGGCAGGGTACATCCTCAGCAAAGACTGGTTAATTGGGTTGACTTTCACTTTGATTTACTAGGAACAGTTAGACATTTTTCTTCCACGTTTTTGGACGGTGGGGGCAAGCCAGAGAGTATCTGGAGAGAACCCACTGTGACACTGGGAGATCATGCAAACTCCACATACAAGTCAACTGGCACAATCTTTAAACCTGAAATTAACATATGGTCCGTCTTTTACAACATACTAGAATTTGGACCTTTCACCTTTTTAACAGCCTTGGGACTGCTCTCAGGGCTGTTTCCGGCGCTGTCTTTGCCAGCCGGGCTTCTTGGTGGTGGTTGCGATGTGACATATTTAGCCATATAGACATTATAGTCCAAAAGCATCTTCTGTTTGGCTCCACCAGCAGACGCGCAGGACGATGGCACGGCTGAGGTGTCTTTGTTTCGCCCTGGAGCCTGGGATATCTCCTCCAGACTTCCCCTGTCCGCCTCCAGGCCTCCAGTGGACTGGGGACTGCTGCTGCGACTGTGGGTTGGCAGGAAGGCTATGACGGGACAGATGAAAAAAGTATAATCACAATAGATCAAGTTCTGAAAAAGGAGGAATAGTTAATTTGATGCAATTGTCAATCAACACTTGACTCTCCACATACATAATTCATATTCAGCCCAAGGGTTAGCATCTATTTTGCATTCATTTCTCACAACACTGAGCTTTAGATACCCTTATCCCTTCTCATATTAGCACCATAATAACCATTCTCACAATAACCGCTATATCCACAAAACCGCTTATGCTCTGTTGATTTTTCAGTAATATTATTCTGTCTGTATTAGTGTCTCCTTTTATCCTTTTTAATATGCTGCCTCTCTGTGCATGTAATCTTGCTGACCTATTCACACCCATCTTTTCACTCACTTGTGGGGATTGCCAGTGTCTAAGCTGGGGTTTATATACAGATCTGATGCCAGTGCAATTACATACCAGCAAGAATTATCGTGAAAAGTGAGTTATTTTGCAAGGGTTGCATAATATTAGCAAAACTGGTAATATTTGGGTTTTTGACTTCAAACAATCACTAAGTTTATACATTTGGACAGATATCGAAGAGTCCCAGACTAAAAATCAGCCCCAAAGATAGACTAATCTGGTCACTGACTCAAGGCTAAATTAGATTCAATATTAAATGTCTTTATAAACCTACAATATTTTTTAATGTACTGCACAATTATTGTAGTTAATTATTATATTTTAGTATTTCTGTCAAAAAGATCATAACATTATTGCAATATATTTAGTTGCAATGCAGAGATTTCATTTGCCAGCACTGCAATAAGGATACATTTGTGATATAATGTGCAGTCATAGCAGTGCGTGGAAAGATAACAGGTTCAGATAAAACCATATATGTATATCAGTCTCACTCTTGCAGACTGCAGGCAGACTACCACCTCGACCTTCCGACTTAATCCGAGACGCCAGCAGAAATCTCCGAAACCATTCCTCTTTTTCGCGACCCGTTCTTCCAAAAAGGTAGATAGTCAGATCTCCTCCCCCTGAAGTGGACCTTTTAGGTTCCTCCAATGAGCCTTCAGTTTTCTCAACTCTGTCCACTTTTTCTACCTTCTCACTAAGTCCCGTGGGTTTGTCTTCCCCATGGTCGAGTCTCTCGCCTTGTGCCTTGGACAAAAAGTCATCTTGTTTGGCCAGTTCAATGCAGATAGGGTATTTTTTGTTCCACACTCTTTTTCTTGCCAGACTCTGAGGCATTAGGTAGATCTGAAAATAAATGTAAGAAAAAAATCAAAAATCAAAACAAGGATACCAATATGAAAATATAAATTACACACAGAAAAACCATCTCACTCTCAGTCATCCACACACCAGCAGCAGATAAATTTTATTCATTCCCTTATTAGATTTGTTTAAATGATTTGTGCCTCTTGTAATTAAATGTACGGTAGTGAAAATAAGTCACAGTAATATACATAAACTTTCTTTAATGAGATGTGTACAAATATTTGCAATAGGTACTTTCCCCCTTTATCCGTAACATACGAGAACAGTGACACGTTGGGCCTGCAGCTGTGTGCAGGCCTACAGAGCCAATGAGCAGCAGACATTTTCACTTCCTGTTTACACCACTCTCAAAATGACTATGTCAATCAACATGATTCGTGAGGATACACTAAGGCAAAAGCAAATATGAGGGGTCGTGTGCTTGATGTCACAGTCAGTTAGGCTCAAACAACTACATACAAACCCATTTACCCGAGGCACACACAGCAATGCATTGAAATAGTCACAATATTCTTTTCACACTAAGTGCCACATCAAAAAATACTTGTCTTTCCAAGTACTGCTGTAATTAGCTCAATTAAGCCTTATCCAGGACAACTCAAAGGAAAACCCTATGAATAAAAAGGGATTAATGTGTACCACTGTGGCACAGATATCACTGGTGGCACGCGAGCTCTTTGTTGTGGTACTCAAATGTCCTTTGCAAGTTCAATTTAGTTATATTTTTGCCCAGTTTTGTTCCTGTTTTAGTCCTGCTTTGGTATGCATTCTAAATTCGGGATTAGGCACAGTATAATCCTGCTTTTGGCCAACTGGGACCTTGTTTAGTAATGGTTCAGACAGTTTAATGATTTGGTAAAGGATCTAGTTTAGGCTCTAGTTTAGCATTAGTAACCAGTTAATAGATCATTTATAATGCAAACACCATTGAGTTACTCAATTCATCACTTCATGTAAATCAAGTATCTGTGTTTATTGAGTATCTATTAACTACCTTTTCATTAAATTATTGTTAATTACATATTAATTACTGCAAATTCAGTTTCACACATTCAGTTGAGAAAGCATTTTCAGTCACACACCTTGCTGTCGGTCAGGTCATAGATCTTCTGGCTGATATAGGTGACATCTGGTTTGGGTTCGTTGTGTGTGGCACGGCGGGAGATGTTGCGGTTTGGCTTGGATAGCCGCAGGACTGAGCCCTCCAAACGCACATAGACAGAGTGGGTCAATGTGGCATGGTACATCTCAGGGTCATAGCTGTTGATCTCATTCATCCAGCCCTGCAGGAAATCAGAGAGTAGAAGTGTCAAAAGGGTAACGTTTCCCTTGAGACAACGGGTTAAATCTAAAGAGAAGCATTTTCATTTACAGACTCCAGGGACTGTGGCCAAAAGGAACAGCTGTGCCCTCAGCATTGGGCTGTGATATAGTAATAACAATGGAGCAAACACAGATGTTGGTATAGGCTTTTAAAACAGTTTCAGGTCGGTAATGGGCCATAGAACCGATACAATACTTTTAGAGTGTGATTTGGATCAATCTCTGGATCCAACTTTTTGAAAGTGTATTGCCTCCTTAGATGAGGTCTGCTCTCTCAGAGTTCTAGTATGGACAATCGGGTATAGTAATATATCTTACTAGGGGTATTAGGGCATCAAGGTGGAAATTATACTGTCTATAAATGCTAAATAGAAACTCACAAGGAACTTTCTTCTTATTTATAGTTGCATTTGAAGGAGGTAAAATGTAGTATTCTACACACAGATTTGGACATTCCCATCCCCAGTCTGTACAATGCTGTAAGAATATATTGCATAACTAAATTTAATACAAATTCTCAATAAACCTGTTTTTTTCTGTATACTGTATACCAGTGTTTCCCAAAGCAGGGTCCGGGGCCCACTAGGTGTCCACAAAGGTCCTTCAGGGGGGCCCTCCCCAGAGCCCTTACATCAACTCCTTATAAAGAAATTTAGCTTGAAATAAATCACTACTAGAGTGTTGTTTCCAATGTTTTCAAAGGAATAATTGATGAAATAGATTACTTAGTTTTGTATTTTAGAAGAAGATTTCAGATTTGGCGGGCTGCCACTCTTGATGTTGAGAATGGCTGCTGTGTACTATATGCACAGTGTGATGTGATAGCTTGGAAAAGGTAAAACGAACATGGTACTTTTTACTTTATTTCTGAGCATTCTATACAATTAAAAATGTATGTTTGTAGAACAATACATAATCTTACAATCCTCTAACAGGATCTATTCTTAGATAGTCCTCATCCAATCAGTTAAACTTAAACAAACAGTTAGTTAATGTTGCTAGTCTCACCTTGAAAATTCCTGGTTCTTTAATGTCCAGCTGAGCCACATTCCAGTTGTCTCTCCGTCTTCGCCCTCTCCTCATCCCGGAAGAAGAGCGTCGAGGGGCTGACAGCCATAGAACCAGTAGGGCTAGCATAAACCCTGCCATTACCCCATGTATGACCGAATACATGTACTCTGGCAAAGGCAGTATCAAATACCAATAAACTAACTGTGTTAAGAAGATAAGACCTGTCACTGGGATGGATTCAACTTCATATTTGTCCTCTTCGTCTAAGTCCAGTTCACTTGAAAGTCCAGGACTAACAGTCGGGGGGTGTCTAGAAATCGTCGGACCCCCATCAGGAGTTTCTGTGTCCGTGCAAACGTCAAAGTCTTCACTGTAAAGTTCACAAAAGTCTTCATCTTCCTGTCGGGCCACCAGGGCGGACATGGAGCAGCGTCCTAGTGTGAGGGAGGGTGATTTGGACAAAGTGGATGGGATGGTGGGCAACGATGGGAATGAAAAAAACACAGAATCCGGCGCTTTTCCTGTAGGCGTTTCTTCATCATCATCTCCCTCATAGCTCTCCTCTTTGATGCTGTAGCGGCTGTTTGCATCGGCGTGCCCGTTCACCGCCGTCCCCCCGCTGAGTTCGGAGGCGCTGGACGACAGGGACTTGGTCCGGTGAGCCGCACTTCCACCCGCAGCACTCTCATCCCCTATGATCTTACTAAAGAGCTGCATTGGGTCCGACATGACTTCAGAAAGCCGCCGTTTGGTGTCTTCGATTTTGGCCTCCACCTCCTGCACCTTGAAAAACGACCTGCCGTCCGGGGACATGATAGGTGAGGACGGGGCGGTTTTGGAGTCGCCCCCCGTTTGCGTGACAACGACGGGGGTGGTGGATAAGCGCGGCTGGGAGAACTGCTTGAAGAGCTGCATGTTCCGAGGTGGAGGTCGGGAGGGCGGTGTGTGCTGGTAAGGGTGAGAGGCTTCTTGATGTTCTGACTTTGAAGTGTCTGTGCTTAAGGATTTGACAAAGGATTTCATTAAGTGTCTATGGCGGACGTGGGTGGGAGCAAGGGTAGTGGTCCCAGGTGCGGTGTCCCGGGACTCGACTTCATTGGATAAGGATCGGCCCAAGCTGAGAAAAGGTTTTGAAGAGGACAATGGGGTAGACTTGCAAGGGGAAGAGGAACTAGAGCTTGTGGCAGGATTGGCCAGGGGTCGATTCGAGGGCCATGATGAGCTAGTGTTAGCAGCAGGGCTATGATGGGATGCAGTGATGGTCATGGCTGCTGAGGGTGCATGTGATGGAGGTTCAGATGATACATTTAAAACAGCAGCTCCAGAAGGCGGTTCCTCTGCTATCTGCTCAAAGAGTAGCGCTTCTTTGGCCTCTAAACCTGCAGTCAATCCAGGTGGCACTGTTTTAGCACCATACAGCTCATCATCCTCATCATCTTCCTCCTTCCCCAGAGCTGAGAAGTGGATGGTGATGGTGTCCCGGGAGTGGGAGCGTTGGACCTGGAGTTTGGGACCAGGGATTTGGCGCTGGGGCGGGGTGTCTGCATGTTGGCCACTCCCCCTGCTGCTGCTGCCCTGACTGCTCATGCCCGGCCTGCAGTGGGCTCACAGCCTGCAAACAGACAGAGAAGAAGTAGGAAGTTCAGGGGCTGTTGCTTTTACCCTACTAAAAACAGCATTTAATACAATAAAAACTGTTCTCCACGATCCATTAGGCGTCATTATGCACATCTGTGTCTGACAGGCCCAGTGGCTCTAGGCCCTGGCCTCTTTCTGTTTCACCATTACCCTAATCACTCACTCTCACTGACTATGGCAACATGATGAATGGGTTACTTCAGACCCTTCAGGAGTGGGCTGTCAATGTGTTAGCTGTGTTCAACTCCCTTCTCAACAGGGGGCACTATACACAGGACTGGAGACAAGAGCAAACTAAGAAGCTGTACAGTGGATGATACCAGTAATGTGTTTAATAGAATATCTGTTTGCTATTAATCTAAACTAGGCCTCTCTTTCTACTTCCTCAACCACTCAGCCAATCAGTGCTCAGCTCGCTCTCTTGTCATTAACCAGACCTATGAAACAAAGCAAAATTGGCTGGATGAACTGTGCAAATACGTATATACCTGTTCTAGTTCACCTGTCTCAACTCTGCTTGTCAATTCTGTTTATTATTTTAAACCAGTTTTTGAATTTTTAATCTAGAAATGAGTACGGTTAGCTGGGCAACAAAACCTCTATAGTGGTGATGAGAAATATAACTTTTATTGCAATACTTTTATGTAAATGTAATAAATGAAATATATTAAAGATTCATAGAAAATCATCATCAACATCATTAGTGACACCCAGGTCCTCATTTACTATTGGAATATACAAACAAGCTTTTCAGTTATTTCCAGAAACAATATTAGCATTATATCTAGTCCATTCGAACCACAATATTCATCATACCATAACTACAGTGGAAGTAGCTGCACCTCTACTGTCTATTGTACAGTTTCAATATAGAGGAACCAAAGCCATTCATCATGCAGTGACTCCCCTGAA
>JAVQKC010093454.1:0-26167 GCA_036025475.1 Philypnodon macrostomus
TAAAGGTTTCAAAAGTCTGCCTCAACAGACTATTATACAGAATATTCTGTTTCCTCATCTTCTCAAACATCAAACATTCTTCACAAACATCCAGACACATCAGAAAAGTGGGGCGGCAATATAATTATATTTGCATTTACAGTGCGCACTGAAGTTTGAAAGAAGAAGCACTGACCGTCTACACTTCATATGTATTTCAGGACACGGCCTTTTGTCCAATCAGTCACTGCTGTGGAGGGACGTGTTAATTCCTCTGAGATTAAAACTGCTTAATTTCCACCCACTCCAGTAATGGTTTCATCAGGATAAACGGTGGGTCGACAGTACACTTCACAAAACGCCATTGTTAGCATAGGTACCAACGTCAGAGGCAGTAAATGAGGTCTGTTCAAAAAAATCAAATTTTAAGGTAAAAAGATATTAACACTTTAGCTAAAAAGCACTTTATGGGAATACGTTAAGGATTTGTAGCTAGTTAACTGATCGATTACAAAGACTTATTTCAACATTAATGAACAGCATTGAGTTTTAATCAATAATAGAATTTATTAAGCAATAGTTAAGCTTTAGTGACCAGTTAATTTATCTTTTTTTTTAATAAACAGCAATGAGTTAGAAATAGTTGTTTAATTTTTAAATTGTAACTTCCTGTAAATCAATGCACGTTTGTACACATCTGTTAATTCAGTACCTTTTATATATATATATATATATATATCATGTGTTTTCGGATTAAAAACCACGTACAATGTTTATTTTGTAGTTCTCTGTTGGAACATTTTGTCTTTTGTCAGGGGTGACTCAGTCTGATGAAAACTCCTTCTGATACACATGCCCGGGAGAAAATAAGAACACAGTTTTCTACTAGCAATCATTCTATCTTTCATTATATCAGCACATGTAACACACTAAGGACAATGAATCATTTCCTGAAGAAGGTAAAAGCATGCTGTTGCCGCTGAACATTCACACGAAAAATCTTTCATTGTCTCATCAGTAAAGCATACGTGCATTCAACTCCCATAGACTACTTCACATTGATCCATCTCAAATATCATTTAGAATGTATGGATTTAACATGATAGAAGGCATCTCGAGACAATGAAATATTTTGTGTGTGAATGATTAGCTCACAAATTGTAAAAAAAGCAATGTATGACTTTTTTCAGTGTGCAAGATCTACTTTTGTGGAGGTGCATTGCCGTCAGAAGCAGGATTTGAGTGAACAGGGGCTGGCACAGGTGGGTGGGGGGATCGGGATGACGCACTGGTGGCAGAATAATAACCGTGCACTATTTTTAGTTGCACAGTGACCTACAGAAAGTATCCTTGAAAAATGTACAGTATTGTGGTGACCTGTGCCGAGATCTGTCTGAGATAAAGACGTGACCATATTACCTTGCTCTGCTACACAAAGGTATGGAGGTCATGCAGCTGCAGCATTAATTAACTTGAACATATGTGTGTTTCCAGGCTAAGGTCTCTATATACAGGTCTGTTGTAAGAAGGTCAGCGGTTTCACAGTGAGAGCACTCATCTCTAGGTCTAGTCACTATTCAAAGGCTGCTGTACACATTGTTAGTAAATACAGTTGCTTTATGTAAATATGTGTGGTGATAAATGATTACAATCTGCTAATCTGGGAAGAGTAACAATGCCAGTGTTCATAGAAAAGAAAAACAGTATTATATTGAACATTGGAAGTACATTGAAGTCAAATAAAAACTTTATCACCCACACCTACACAGACAAAAGTCAAATTGCTCAACCAATAATCATTCACAAGCAAAATCATTGTCTCACTTTACTTAAGTAGATCAGTCCAACTAGAAATTATATACATTCACCTCCCACCGACTCTTTCACATTGATACAATTTAACTCGATAACTCAATCAACGAGAGACCAGACTAACATCTTTGTATAGAATAGGAAGAGAGTTGACCAGACTACCCCTGAGGTGGTGATGGACGAGAGTGGATGGTTCTACCGCTGAGGTGCATGGTGATGGAGGAGAGTGGAATGGTTCTACCGCTGAGGTGCATGGTGATGGAGGAGAGTGGAATGGTTCTACCGCTGAGGTACATGGTGATGGAGGAGAGTGGGATGGTTCTACCGCTGAGGTGCATGGTGATGGAGGAGAGTGGGATGGTTCTTCTGATGAGGTGATGGGACTTTATTTGTCATTGGGTTGAACTGAGTTTACAATGTTAAGATATCTCAAATACAAAGTGAAATGTGTGGATTCAAGATGATAGTATTTTTGCATTAAGCTAATGAAAATGTAGCATCTAAACAACACTAAAGTTGTACTTTTGTCAGTCCTTCCATTACAGTGACTATGGAACCCTGGACATTCGCAGAGCTAACGCAAACAGACATTCACTATAGTGATTTTCACTGGTGTCGTTCGGTGGAAGGAGAAAGTACCTGGAGGGAACGCATGGTGAAAACACCTCGCCTTGTGTGCCCTATAGGCTTCAGTGAATGTACAAAATCTTGACCCAAAAAATGCATGTGTTTTATTGTGTTTTGTGTGCAGATCTGCATGTAGGCCTAAAATGCAACTGAGGCCCACTTCTCTTATCAATTTTTCTTTTAGATTGAACTGAGTCAACTGGTGAATATAAAACTGATATTCACTAAGCCTATGGACACAAAGCCGTTACAGATTTGGTTCTGAAACTGAGCTCTGACTCCCCCTTGTGTCGAGATTGCAGCGACTTGTGCAGAAAGTAGTTGATACCAAGGCACACCACTAGACAAAACTCACCAACCAAACACTAAACACTAAACTGAGAGAGAGAGAGAGAAAGTTGTATCAATGTTATTATTATTGTTATTTTTTTACCGGAGAATTGATATGGCTCGGAGTCGGACAGTTGTTGACCGAGGTGCTGAATTTCTAAGGCTCATCATGAAAAGGCCTCTCGCAGCAGCAGACTGTTCTCAGGGTTTGTCAGATTTGTTGAATCTTGTTCCTGTGTTTTCAACTTCATACCAGTAAAGTTGTTGTCTAAATAAACACCATCTCATGAACGATACGCAGTAGTTCTTTTTAAGTGGAGTCAATGAGGCGCGCATTGCAGATCGACACACAGGCGGTTGTCTTAGTGATACATTTAACTAGACTTTACTAAAACTAACAAAACTGTCATTATTTCTGTATCGTACTGTATTGTCTCAAGAGGGTCGCGAGCACTGAGTTCATTCCCTTCCAGGTAAACATGTCCAAAGCAGAAATTATGGGAAATTGTTGGAACGCTTATACAAATTGTAAAAACTAAACCCAGTGGACTCATAGACAACATTTCTTGCGTCACGGACGTGGGAGGTGGTGGGAACAACCCCACCAGGTTGTGTCCGGTTCACAGAGGAGACTGGGGCTGGATTAACGCGCGCCTTGGTGTGCACATTGCTGTAAGATTCCCTCCACAGTCCCTCCATCATGGCTAAGTACCGGCCCTGGCTGGTATGCTGCTCTGTCTTCGCGGGTGGCTTTTGCGCGGTGGCAGTGGTGTGTCTGTGCGTGTTCTCGCTCCTGGACAAGGCGTGCCCCAGCGGCAGCTTCAGGCGCGCAGCGGTGTCAGCGGACTCGCGGCTGTGCTCTGAGATTGGCAGGTACGATAAGTTCAGAGTTTTTTGTAAGTCTGAAACGGATAATATATTTTTTTAAATATAATAATTCCTTTATTTATCAGAATGTAATTAGAGTATTTATATTTCTGGTAGGCCTACCTTTACGCGTTTAATGGCCACAGCAGGCGACCGTCTGGTACACTAACCCAGTACAAAGCCTATACGTGCGCATAAGCAGTTTAAGAGATTTGTCTGTCTAAGATAATACCTACACTTGTGTCTCTAAACATCTGTGTCTCCAAAATCACACTCACTATGCACTTCAACCTCACCTGTTAATTAGATTCGATTCACAAGATCTGCTGTGGGTGAACTGCTGGCGCGCGCGTGCGTGGCTCATCCGCCTTTTGTTTTCCGTGGATTAAAAGCTCTGTCTTCTTTTGCCAAGATTTGTCCAGGGTTCACTTCCAGGTTCAAGGCTGACATCATGTTTCACAATGATAGCGGTGACCTATGACCCCCAACACAACGTTATTATGAAAAACACTTTATGGTGAAGAGCAATGACTTGGAAGGAGGAATGTGGCACTGGTCACATTATTACATTTCAATTATGCCTGTTAGTCATTCACTTACAGAGGTGGTTTAAGTAGAGTTTTAAAAAGTTAAATGGTGCTAAAAATAAATTGTGATGGATTAAACATTCAATCCCAGTTTAAATGCCCTCCCATTAAAATGTGCATCTCATTTAAAGCTGCACTACCTGATTTTGTGACTGTAAAAGTGATGTGTCTCTATCACGGTCTCACACAAACCAGAAAGTACGTACACAAGCCAGGAAGTAACATAACAGAGATCTGGAGTTGGCTTTTTTCTGCTGTGAACAAGCGGCGAATTTTGAAATAATATGATTCCTGATAGATTCTAGTTCTGGATAAACAATGTATTTATCGACCAATCAGAGCGCCCCGCCACAAAGGAAGCGTGTGATTGGTTAAAACATTTCCTTCCCTCGCTCTAAAACGAAACCTGTTATAACACAGCCCACAGATGACCTCTGATTTTATGTACTAATAATTAAATACTTATCATGCAGTAAAGCTATTGCATCAAATATTGAAAAAATCAAGTTGTGTTCCACAATCTCACTTTTTCAAAACACCCCGCTCCCTCCCGAGCTGGAGTGGGCTTTTCAAAGACATTCCCAACAGTGTGGTCAGTTGCTGCTCAGTGAATGAACTGAACCGCTGCCAAGTGACCAGCAACAGGGCACACACAGTTTCACAAAAGATTTTTAAAATGTACCAAGGTGTTATGTTTTTGGATAAATATTGATGTTAATCCAAGAAGCAAAAATGTGGTCATGTTTTGAAATGCACACATTGTTGACATAGTAACAGACTCAATAGATCAAATGACCTGGAAATGACTACTATACCAGGCATCCACTTCAACAACAGGCCTTTAATGGTACACCTGGTACGAAGTGGTCTGGTTGTTATCAGCAAAACAGTTTTACATTTACTTTTATTCTAAGCCTGTGTTTCATCATAGCCCCTCTGTGTGTGGCGGAATACTGTGGAATAACGCATTTCTATAATTACAACACATTTCTCATGTTTTCCAGGAATATGTTGCAACAGGGCGGATCAGCAGTAGATGGCGCCATTGCAGCTCTCCTCTGCACCTCATTGGTCAACCCTCAGAGTATGGGCCTGGGAGGAGGCTCTATAGTCACCGTCAGAGAGACAAACGGTCAGTGTTTTTATTGACACACATCTATAGGGCTGACGATGAGGTGTGTGTCACTTATAGCATATACCCAAATATTTTATAATGTCATGAATGACACCAGCCATCTGACAATCCGTGCCTCTATTTAGACACATTAGCCATGTTTTCTATGGTGCACAAGGTAGAAATAGGACTAATTTGGCACAAAGTATATTCTGTATGATTTTTTTCTGTTGCATTTTTGGTCTATAATATTAATATTGTTATATCAGTTCTGATCTGATTCATTGTTATCTGTTTTGATCAGGCAAAGTCAAAGTGTTCAACTTCAGAGAAACAGTCCCGAAGTCAAATAAGAAAAACCTGTTAGCTGAGTGTCCCACTACATTCAGATTGTCCTCAGGTAAATAAAAGACACATCTAAACATCATGCTGTTGATATAAGCTAAAGACTTTGTCTGTGTAGGAGGTCAGTGGATCGGTGTACCCGGGGAGCTGCGGGGCTATCAGGTGCTCCATAAAAAGTATGGCAAGCTGCCCTGGGACAAGCTGTTTGAGCCCACCGTCAGACTGGCACGAGATGGGATACCAATGCCAACCTACCTGGGACACTTCCTGAGTTCACCACTGGTTAAAGGCAGAGTGGAAAATTCATCTCTTTGGTAAAGCATTCACTGACTTGCAGCAATCAGTAAAAGTATTAGCAAAAGTATTATGCCTTTTATTATTTCCTTTATTTAAGTAATAGATTATTTGAATTTGTGACCAGAGAGCTTTACAGTTCCATGAAAGGTGATGATATTAAGGTGTTCATTTACAGACAAATAAATAACTGTGAATGCATGTGTCCTCTTGATAGCTTATTTAAGTACAAATATGTAGCTATAGGAACGCTTTGTTTTTCAGTGAAGTTTTGTGCAACAAACACGGGACTGTTCTGCAAAAAGGAGACATCCTGAAGTTCACTCAACTTGCTGAAACCATGGAAACCATCGGAAAGTTGGGGCCAGAGGCCTTTTACAGCGGCAAGATCGGAAAAGACTTAATCAAGGACGTCAAATCTGCTGGTTGGTACAGTTACTAAAATGCATTATGTATTTGAAGTGTATTTGTAATAGTTAACA
Organism: Philypnodon macrostomus; assembly: GCA_036025475.1. NCBI lineage: Eukaryota > Metazoa > Chordata > Actinopteri > Gobiiformes > Eleotridae > Philypnodon > Philypnodon macrostomus. Next base: position 6,438 of record JAVQKC010093454.1, read on the forward strand.
GCAGCCGTGATTTTAAAAAAGGATCAAATTGTCTGTTGCAGGTGGCACGTTGACACTTGATGACTTGATGCAGTACAAGGTTCGAATTGAAGAAGCACAGACAGTTTCTCTGGGAGATTCAGTAATGCACATACCTCCACCACCATCAGGAGGCGCTCTGCTCGCCTTCATACTCCAGCTCATGAGAGGTTTGACTGCTGTTATAATTTCCCATGAGCCCTAAGGCACCAGTTTTCATTACATCAATAATTCATAAATGCACCTAATTAGCAAAAACTTCCAATCAACATTTATTTTATTTTCAGGTTTTGCCTTGAGTCCAAAGTCCTTGGATGGGGACGCGAAGATTCACATGTACCACAGATACATAGAAGCAGCTAAATTTGCTAATGGGCAGAGGACGAACATTTGTGATCCTAAGTTTAGTAAAGATAAGGTATGTTCTAATTATTACATTTACAGTTGCACGACCTGATTCTGTGCAGCAAAAAAAAATCTTAAAAATCGGTCAATGTCTCACACAAACCAGGAAGTATCAGAATAATAGCTGTGAATAAGATAAAACATCAGCCTCCTCACATTATCCCTGATATCCTGTGGAAGCGTGTGATTGGTAAAACAGTGCTCTATAATACAGCCCACACAGGGTTGCAAGGTTTGTGTCATTTAACAGGAAGCCCAAATACTAATTTACCGTATAGCCTAATCTGGACAACTGGACATAGGTCAACTGATTCTTCTTTTTATAAATTATGTCTTATCAACGGAAACCTTCGGGCTACTTCACTGTCTGTGTATGTCTCTCCCGTGCTTAACAGGCTATTATCCAAGGTATGCCCCCCCCTCAAGTCCATAGTAGCAGGGTCCAGTACAGTCACCTATGTGGAAGATGATAAATGAATGACCAGACCTAGACAATGTATTTGTGTTGTTTGTATGTATGGCTACTTACCCTTTTCAATGGCTTCTCTGTCTTGTAGAGTGCGGCTCATTTGACTGACTCTTCCTTCACCAACCGCATCAGAGAAATGATATCCCCGAACCAAACTCACGACAGCTCTTACTACTTCAGTGTCAAGCCTCCCTCTGATAACGTTGGAACGACACATGTTTCTGTCTTGGATGAAAATGGTCTGGCAGTCTCAGCCACCAGCACCATCAACCAACTGTAGGCGACCAATTGAATCCCTTTTATTGAAGACGTAAATCCCCAGTGAGATCAAATTAATCCCCCAGTCTGCTGTTATTTTCTAGATTTGGAGGAACCATTTATTCTCCAAGAACAGGCATCATCCTCAACAATGAACTGTCTGATTTCTGTGGAAGGGCGGCCTCCATCCAATCAGGTAAAGCTTTTTATAAAGTGGCTCATTGGCCACTTTAATAGGTGTTGTGCGTTCAGAGATGGCCTTTTTTGATGTGATCATCTGAGCAAAACTTTCCTCCATTCCATTCTTAACGTCATTGGCCTCTCGTAACGACAATGCATCTTCACTACTCTACAGCCGCTCACTGAATCTCCCTGAAAATCTGTGAATATCCAGATCACCCATTTCTGAAATACACAGAACAGTCCACCTGGCAACACTAACCACACCATGTTCACAGTGACTTAAATCACCATTCTTCTGAAGCAGGTTTGTCTTGAACATTGTATGGATGTGATTGACTGAGTAGCTATTTAAGCTTACAGGTGAGTAAAAAGGTCTCCCTAATGAAGTGGCCAGTGTAGCTGAGTGTAAAAGACATCACATTTTCTAATCTAATGCATGCGTAATTGCTAATGCAGGTGAACAGCCTCCTTCTTCCATGGCTCCAGTCATCCTTGAGTCAAAGTCAGGAGATCTTCTTGTGATTGGTGGATCAGGAGGAAGTATGATAACCACTGCAGTGGCGATGGTATCTGGATCTGACCTACGTTCATGTATTTGTTTGTCTGTGGCTAAATTGGCTAAATTATTTCCTACTATTTTGCAGTCAATAATGAACCGATTGTGGCTTAAGATGAGCCTGAAGGATGCCATTGCCGCTCCCATAGTGTTTGTCGATTCAAACAACAATGTCAATTTCGAGCCTGGATTTGATGAGGTGAATAATTATGCTGTCACATTTGGTGCTTAATGGCTGTGAAATTCATTCAACGATGTCTTTTTAATAGATACACCTTCATGAATGTTGATTTGTATTCCAGAAAATAATCTTACAATGAGTCACTTCAGTTACCAGAAATGCTAACAGTTTTGCAGACAGCTTGATTGTGTACTGTGTGTGCCTCTAGTCTGTCACAGTTGCACTCAGAGCCCTGGGCCAGAGAGTGGGAAACTGGAAATACTTCCTGAATGTAGTGAACGCCGTGGAGAGAGAGAGCGGCTGCATCTCGGCCTTTTCGGACGCCAGGAAGATGGGGGAGTCTGCGGGATACTGAGCACAGGGACACTTCATTAGTGCATTAAAGACAACAAAGATGGGACTCACATTTGATCTGAGTGTCCAAACTCAGACAAGAAAACCTTAAACTGGTCATGGTTCATTGCTTCAGTTGGGGTGAATCTGGCTACACTTCATTTAGAAATATATCAGAACATCTACAAGGGCAGTGGCACATTGTACGACCCATATTTTCCATAAGAATCGAGACCTGACTTTGTAGTTTGGTTTGGGACTATTAGGTCATATTTTGTTTATTGTTGTTTTCCAATTTAAGGGCATTTTGTTTTTTATATTTTGTTTGACCTTTTGATGAAAAATCTTTGGCGATCCAACTCATAGCTTTGGCGACCAGCTCTTGCGACCCGGCCCAGTGTTTGAGAACCACTATACTAGTTATACATTTACAATGAAGCTTAGTGAAGTCTTTTTGGACAAAGACATCTAATAAATGAGCTTCGGTGTTTCAGACTAAACAGACAGGACGCTTCACTCTCTAGCTGTGTAAATCATTTTTAGTGCGGCAGCAGATGTCTTCCTGTACAGCTAAAACATTTCAATTACCTTGTTATACAGTATGTATTTTGTGACCATCCTGTGACTGATGCCTGTATTCTTTTTGACTACATCATATATATAATACTATGTTTTAGCACAGGTAAAATACAAACTACCATTAACAACACATTGTCAAGCTAATTATAAATGTAATGTAAACTGAGCCAATAGAGATGATGGTGAAACAGCTGCTTACTCTGCATTCTGAGATCTGAGCCTCAATGTAAAGTGTTTGTTCTTTTATATCTCATACATGTATTTTCTGTAATACACATGACACACTTTTATATTTCAATACAGTAATTGTGGGGCACTTTTTAAATGAATGGATGTTGTTTGTGGTCATTGTTATTTCATTCATCACATCACTTTTATACAAGCGTCAGATAACAAATATATTCTAATAGATCTGTCGTTGCAGTAGCTCACGACTCCATCTAGAGGTTATAATGTGCTACAACTCTCCAGGAGGCTATCTGATGTTTTAAAATGTTGTATTTGTGTAATACATTTAGTCATTCCTCATTTACTTGTTACTCGCTTTAAACAGAACACTTGAACCAACAGGTTTACAATGATCAGCCATAAAGTGTGTATAAAGTGTGTGGTGTTTTCCTGTTTGCCTTGTTCCAGAGCTGCACTTTAGCACCGAGACAATGGCAGCTCTAATGAGATACATTTTGTGCAGAGAGACTTATGAATTAGTAATGATTTCTTAAGTGGATTCTGCTCCGTTTGCCTTTGAGAGTTATGAGAACATGCAAATTGGCCCAAAGTGAAGTGCCACTGTCTTTGGTCTTGTGACAAATGAGTGAATCAGCATAAGTTGAGACTTCAGATCTTTAAAGCCCTGGTATAGTTTCAATAATAACCTTTAAAAGCAAGGATTCACAGAATCTGCAGAATATGTCTCTAGGCAGTTTCTCAAAGTGTAGAGCGCTCAGTAATTTTGCAGTGGCTTTGAGAGCGATCACATTTTGAACTACAAAGTCTCTTGATGAGGCGCCTCTCCGTATGCTGTTATTACTAATCTACAGTATACATAACTCTGTAAGTTTCAAAAGAGAAATCACAAATGTATCCACAAAGTTGATTTGGTGCATGTCTAATGATACGACTGACTTGCATAACTGTGCACTGAAGATCATTACAACTACATTGAACGATATATCATCTCTAATTGAACTAGAACAATCCGGCACAAGGTTTTCTTTCCTTTCTCCATTCAGTTAAATGTAGCATTACATAACTAAAGAATTACATTCTGAACTGCTGTTGAGCAGTGCATTCATTAAAAGTGCACTGTATTGGAAAAGTTTCAGTTCTAAATACATTTCTTCTTAGTTTACTGTGCAATTACGATCTATTGCACAACCTTTATTATTATTATATAACATGTTTACGGCTCAGCAGAGGAGTCCCTGGAGCGACAGCACAGTGCAACAGCTGTAGCACTGTTCAGTCATTAAAGGCCGGTGCACCGCCATAGGAACAAATGTATGAGCCGCTATCAGGCTGTAAAAATATTATGGTTCTTCACTCTTCAACCTACTAGTCCCGTCTGCACTGTGACTCAATCTCCAATCAGGATAAAAAAAAGATAAGCTAGAGCACAGGTCAACCATAAACAACATAGCAGGAAATAAATAAGGGGTAACTCATTTTGAATTTGATGAAGAGGCACAGCCCCAAAGGAACCTGATCACATATGTACACTGTAAAACACTTACCTTTACTGAAATGTTGTCAATCATTAAGTTGCCTTATCCCAACTTATTTGAGATGTGTTGCTGCCATTAATTTAATATTCACTATTATTGTTTATAAAAGGGTAAAATAACTCACAACAACTTATATACAGTATGTTTATGGTCCATTGTGAATAAAATAGATTTTCAACATTCTGGTTTTATTTACATTTTTCACATTGTCCCTTTTTCTGAAATTGGCTTTGTCTAAATGAAAGTCAAATTACAAAAAAAAAAAAAAACTGTCAGATTGATTTCAAAAACGCTTATTTAAGAGATTTGTAAAAACTTCATCAAACATTTCCCTGAAGATAGATCCAGTGCCGTTTCAATCAAATACAAAGTCACATTGACACAGATAATACTGCGCTTCGTTCAGGTCACAAGGCGTTCTGTTATCACATCATTACGGGAACATTTGCAGCGGAGATGAGACAGCCTCGTTGCCTTCTTTATTGCTCCATAATCAGTGTTTGTATAGCTACCGTCTGCGTTTGTGGCCTCAGTAGCCCGCAGCGTAGCCCCACTTCCTCGGGTCGGACTGAGCCTGGAGTCCCTGGTCATAACGGACCACCGCCTGCACCACAGCTCCAGAGGACTTCAGTAGCTGAATGAGGTGATTTTTCAAGACTAAACCATCCAGGATATTCTGCAAACAAAGATAGGCATAATCAGCCGACACACCCCCTGTGTTTATATCATATCTAAACTTCCAGTCTCTTTTAGATTATAGATTGTCAATTGGAAGCAGCAGAAGCGTAAAGCAATGCATTTTATTGGTCTTGGTTGGTCAGTTGGTCTTTGTGTATGGTTCAATTTTGCTCTTCTGTTTTTGCAAATGCGTGCTTTAGGCAATGTGTACCCTAGACAATCACTAGTTGGTCACAGAGCTGACAAAGATACATACCAATACATTGATTCACTATGGTCAATATACATTCAGATTTAGTTAGTCGTCCAGTCAATCTTAGTTCAATCCTGGAGTTTGACTCAATACATCAACATAAACTGAATGAGACACATTCTTCTGTTTTATAATGTAGGCCCATGGTGGTAAACAAGAGCCTAAAGCTAATTGTGATGGACAATGGCACTAACCCTGACTGTGTTGTGGTAGGCACTGGTCTTAAAGCTCGGACAGATTGTATGTCAGCCTCTAACAGCAGCCTGCCTTTAGTCACACACTGCGCCTGTCACACTCACTTGGTCAAAGCCCGGCTCGGCCACTGTGGCATTGGGAAGCAGCTGATTATGGAGCCGTGGATCATCTACAGACTTCTCCAGATCGAAGTCAAAGAAGAGAGCATTCAGAATCACCTAAAACAAAATACATGTTAATACTAATGTCAGTGATCTCAGATTCCTTTGTGCAGCATTTTTAAATCCTTAAAGCCGTAATCTGGTTGGAAATTGTTAAAACATAAAAGAATACTCCTACATTAGAGTGTGTGTAGGCTGCCACCCCACTCAAAAACTTTACTTTTACACAAACTCTGATTTGATGTTGCTGTATGAGCCAGGGAATTAGCTAATATAAAATAATAACTATGACAGATTACCTTTACGTCACAGAACAGGGTCAGGTTGTCGATTTTATTCATTCTTTTTAAGTTTGAACAATTTCTTATATTTGGAAACCTCCAGAATACAGCTTTAATGGTCTCATACCTGAGCAACAGAGGTAGTAATTTTTGTTCCTCCTGAACCCCCAACCACCATCTTGACTTTGTTGTTCTTGTCTAAAAGAATTGCTGGGCACATAGACGACATTGGTCGTTTCCCTAATGATCAAATAAAGACACATACATGTATTTAAACATGTACAATCAAGTATCCTACTACAGGCAAAAAATTTGAAAATTGAGAGCTTATGTAAGATTTAGCTTTTTACAAAGTGACTCTTGAACAAACCAGTTTTTTGTCAGAAATTGTTCAGAGCTTTGAGTAAATAATCTCACCATAAAACTAACAACATAAATGCTGATAACCACTCTTTACTTTTAAAATTGAAAAATGAATGCAAATATAACTGCATTAGGTGTTACTTCATGCATTGGTTTGCCTGACCTGGTCTGATGAAGTTATTTGGTGAGGGGGGAACTCCAAAGCCATTGATTATAAATGGTGAGCTGAAGTCGTCCATCTCATTGTTGAGCAAAATGCCTGTTGAGTTTGACATGACTTTGGATCCTAGGCTGCAGTGAAACACTTATTTATGAGCACTATGCAAGAGGGTTAATCTTCACTGTAAATCACACATTGAACATACAACTGATTGATGGTGCTGGTGGCAGCCACGGCACTCCCGTCCTCGGCCACAACAGAAACGTGAGAAGTGCCATAGTTTTCAGGCAGATGGAAATCCGGCTCGTAGTACATTGTGTCATGTGTGGTGTTGTCTGTGATCTTAGCCCGGAGCTCGTTAGCGAATGAGAGGGACGTCATGTTCTGAAGGACCTGTCCAAAAGAAACGTTATCGAAAAATATGATGACTTTTTATTTTCCCACAAACGATACAACTATAGATCACATTGGAACATACATGGGTTATTTAATTCGAAATTTGATTGTGCTAGATTTAGAGCTGAGAAATTTAACATGACAAATGGTCACAGTACATTCTGGGTTGGGCCACTGAGGGTGTCCTCTGGTACCGGGTTATGTTCAATAGAGAATTTGTGTTTAGTCAAGTTGGTTCCTATCAAGGCATTTTCCATAGAAACAAAGACAGGTTTAATACAATTATCTGACGGTTTTATGCACTGCCATCAGCATCCATCCAGACAGTTAGAATTACTGTCATTGGTGTCCACTTTCCCAACCTCTGAAACTGGGGTCAACTAATTCTTTATACTGAATTTAAAAATGTAAAAATACCCTTACCTCCGAAATGTTGAGAAATTTGGGATCTCCCAACAAAGTCCTTTTTGCATAGGCAAACTTGAATGTCTCCACAATGCGATGGTAGGTGAGGATCTTCTCCTCCAAGCTGGACATACTCTTTGCTGTTAAGTTATATCCTGTAGGAAACGCAAGGAATTGACTATTTGAGCCTATTATATTTACCTCAGTCCCTCCCCTGGCCTCTACAGCAAACCCAGAACAGAGTATGTTGGTTACCACTTTAATAGTTAAGATTTTGAGTGGTAATGCAGCCTACACAAACATTGATTTGATGTTGCTGTAGAGGCCAGGGGAGAGAACAGGGTCAGACAGCATTTTTTAATTCACTACTGCTTTAGTACAGTGTCTGGTAAAGTTAATGTTGCTGAGTATTAGAGCTGGGGTGGCCCAAGAGTTTTAGTTTGATGGCTTTCAGCAGTGGGACAGAGGCACAGTCACAGTACATCAGCGCAAATGAAAGTTTTGAGCAGTCTTTGAGATGTGTATGTAGCCTTCACCACCCGACTGTGTCCAATTAGAGGTAAATTTAGTGTCATTGTGGAGCTGGGGCGACTGTGAGTGGGCGGTCAGAGAGATTAATTACTTTTGAAGGAAGTTTCTCATCTCATCTTCATCGACAGACATTGGTGAGGATCTTAAGGGGGACTGTGAATGTTTTTTCCTTGTGAGATATTATATGGTTACATCATTGCAGGATCATAGTTTTTCAAGACTGATCTGTTGAGGATGTGAAAGAGGAGCCGACTCTGACTTCCCCTAACAATATCACAATCCTATTAACAATATGAAGGATTAGGACAGCACACAAGTAATACTCGGCTGTCAGGGAGTTTGATAAACAGGCTTAAGATTTTTTATTTTGAACAGCAATTAGACCGGTGTATATGGTTTGATATGTTATCATTTTTATTTTTTATTTTTAGCATTTTTATTTTTTTTATGTTAGTCAGTTTGAGTCAATGATTAATGAGTAAAGGGTGCTTTGGTTTTGAGGTTAAACTGTTACAACTATTAGGGCCTTGTCCTGTTGTAAACCTGGTTCCTAATAAAAACTTAATGAGAAAAAAGTTCTCTTCGTATCTTTATTTTGGTCGTGTTTAAGATTAAACAGTGAAGAAGTGCTGAGGATACAGAGATGTGTTTGACAAGAGGATCACCAGACTGTGAATAGTATTTCATTACTTTGCAGAATACAGGACGTATACAGTAGTTTGTGTCTCCCCTGGGTAAATGCAGGACAACAGAGTTATTTATTTATGGCTCAGACGCTCTGTAGAGTAACCTGCTGCTCACAGAGGACTGTCTCACACTGAAGCTCTCTCACACTTGGATCTATTCTGTCGACAAAGCCTTACCGTTCAAGATGATTAATATGAGTGAGAGCACAGGGCCGCTGGCGGGAGCGTTGGGAACAACCAGGGTGTACTCCCCCACATTTAGCCTTAAAGGATGCTCGTCCAACTCAGGCACATAATCCTCCAGATCCTTCATTGTGATGATGCCATCTGAACACAAACACATGAGACGCACACTTGGACACAACTGGAGAAGCAAATCCCATTTGCAGTGGAAATGAAATGTGCTCGTAGGGTTACTGGTTATAGAAAATGAGCTAATGTTTGTGGTAAGATACGCAATTGGGTAAAACATTTGGTAAAAATCTTAACTATTATTATATTTATAGTGTACTATTCACAAACCAGTGCCTCTACAGGACAGACGCAGGCCCCTCATGGCACTGGCCATTAACCTGCTGCTGGTCATTCTGTGGGACTCTGCCCCTGCTGTTTCTATTCAACAAAGACTCTGGTGCTGGGTTAATCGTGTTCAAGCTCCCAGCGCTGCTATTCTGAACTCACACAGTTTGCTCCACAATACTGAACTAAAACCAGATCTAACCAGGTAATTTGACCAAGTGCTGTAGGCAATACCTCACAACAAATTGCTTTATATATTTGGGCAGCCACAGCATAAAGAGAATGTTGTTGGAGCTGCTAACACTCACCTGCCCTCTGTATGTCTGCCACCAGGTCCTGTGCCAACTGTCCTTTATAAAACGCATCAGGTCCCTCCTCTGCTATTTTTTGGTACGTTTTGGCGAGCTGTGGGAATCTGATGGTTTCATTTTCTTTAAGAACACGACCATCTGCTCCACAAAACACGTCACTAAAAAATATTACAAGTCAGAGCTAAACCAGATGAAAGGTTGTGGGCTATCAAATCTTACAGCTCTCACCGAAGAGCTGGATCAGCCAATATATCTTTTCTTTTGCTGGACAGAGCAGAGGCCAGTGCCCGCCCCAAAGGAAACCCCTTTTCTGCAAGCTCGATGCTGGGTAGAAACAGGTCACGCCAGGGCAGTTTACCATGTCGCTTATGTGCCAAATGATACCCTTGAATCTCCCCGGGAACCGCTATTGACAAACCACCTACCAACACAAGACACAGATATACTTTAAACAGGGATACATCGGTTCAACATTGGTTTTTAAATGGTTGAGTAATTTCACTATCGGCCTATACAGATACCAATGTTAACCTGTTAACTTCAGAAGCCAGTTTGTTATTATTTACTATAATAAATAATTATCTACTACACTGTATCTACCTCATTAAGTACAATGTAATAACTGTGTAACAAACTGTATTAACATGTAACTACGGTTGATCTGATTTACCCGTTTCTCATGTTCCAGGCTCAACACTGACGTTGATGGTTTGGCAGGAGATAGATGGTCCTGGAACATCAACAACACGTGGAACTCAGATTGGCGTGTAACTCCATTGTACCTAACCCCAACCCCAACCCTAACAGTAACCATTTTGTATGTACATGTTATAAGAATTTGTTACACAGTGTATTACTTTGTACTTAATGAGGTAGATGCAATGTAGTTAGGGGCAATGTAAAAAATAAAGTGTGACCTTTCCTTTGTATAAAAACATCAAATCAACTATAACATTTTCAAATTGGTGCATTCGTAATTAATAATTAAACAAATTGTATTTATAATTTCTGTAGCAGCTTCCTCATTTCTTGGTCTGATAAAACAGGTTAAACATTACCTTTCTGTGATTTATCTGTGCTGTTGCCAAACATGTTTTCAGTTGACATGCCCGGTGCCGTTTCTCTTGCATCGATGGTCTCAACTTTCCCTGTAGATTGACAACAAGCCAAAATCTAAATCTACACAAATTTGTCAGGTTGGCTAGTGGTATTATCAAGCCCTTGTTTTATGTATTGATTAACACAGCATTATACCAGTATTTGCACTGTAGATGGTTAGGAAGAGTCCTCCTCCAATGCCCATACTGTGTGCATTCATGAGCCCAACACACAGCAAAGCAGCTATTGTTCCATCAACCGCAGACCCTCCTTTCTTTAATATGTCCCTGAAATCATTACAAAATTCAAGAAAGACACTAATTATTATTTTGTGGTGGAAAAGGGCAACACCTACGCACCAGAATTTACATATTTCACATTCTTAGTTAGTTTTTAAATTATGTAAATAGACGTCTGACCTGCCGACCTCTGAACATTTGCCTGCGTCTGCTGCCACGGCTGCCCTGAAAAAGCCGTTTTCTGCTGGTTTCCTTTTGCCCACGCCAAAAAAGACCCCCAGGAATGTGGCAGCCACCGCCACCAGCAGCAGCAGCAGAGCCAGGCACACCGTCTTACAGCCCATCTTCCCCATGTTCACACCTAGATTCGAAGTGTATGTTTTATTGTCTGGTGGAAGGAATAATAAAAATAATTTGTCATGGAATTTATGTAAAAACTGCATTGGTGTGATTTTACTTGGTGAATTAACTAATGGGACAAAAATGTGTTGTGACATTCTGCAAACTGTGTTCTTTGTAAAACATAAACCCAGTTCTGCATGGAGTTAACTACAGTCACCAATTACATCCAACAAAGGTCAATCTCTGTACATAACAAAATTTTAAAAAGCATTATTTTAAACTAATCTCTGTGTTTGAGATAAGTAGTTAGATTCTGTCTTGTTGGGTTACTGTAAAATTTGAACACATGCAACAATAGACCTTACACCTGACGACTGTGTGTGTTTTATGGCCTCTCAAAGACATATGAAATACATTATGTCAGACAAACTATTTCAATCACAAACCAAAAACACAACAGTAAATAAACAAAGTAGTACTTCTAAAAGTAGATATGACAAAAAGCGGCCTTACCTTGGTAGCTTCCTGGCCTTTGGTATAGACTGCTCCTTGTGCGGTTGCCACAATCTGCCGGAGTTGACAGGCACTTGATTCGCGACACGCAGCTGTCAGTAAAGACATTGAACATTAACCACCAGTACCTTATACCCCAGACACACACAAACACACAAACACACACAAACACACACACACACACAGGAACCGGCGAAAATTTCAAATGACCGTCGTGCTGATAATCAGTCATCTGCAGACAATCATTGGTTTCTCCAGCAATTGCGTGACCGTGAAATGTGTGAGAATTTAGAACTACCTGAATGGCTCTTTATCAAAGCCATTATGCTTGTCACAATGATTAACCCGATGTAGCCTCGCATTGTTTCAAAGAGAAGACACATAGCGGCTAGCGACTTCAACGATAAGGTCTGGCCACTTTATTAGGCACAGCTGGAGTTGGAGAACAATGCGAAATGCAGATGTTTGTTATTGTGCACTATATTTGACAACATTGCCCTTGTGACTGGGGTAATGTCAGTTGTTTGTATCATGTGCTGGTGGTGTTTGAGTAGCAGCCCTTCTCTCTTGGGAGACAAATAAAGAAAACTAAACATTGAATCAAGCCAGTAGAATTAGCCCGGCACATATGTTCAAGATAAACCAGCTTCAGTTCAAACCAAACAACAGAGCTCTCAAGAAAGATGAGTTGGGTGACTTTGAAAATGAATGTGTAGGTGACAAGTATTTCAGAAATGTATCATCTACATGTTCCCATAAAACCTGCATCTAGGGTCATCAGTTCTATGGTGAAAGCGTTTTGTTGATGCCAGAGATCAGAGACTGGTTTGACAATAGGCATTAGCTCAGTTAAAAACAGGTCTGTAGAAATGCAGACGATAAACCATACACGGTCTACCTACCAGTGAATGTGCCTCTTCTTACGCTGAGGATGAGTGCGTTCTGCTGCAGGGAGAGGTCCACATCTGACACATAGAAGAAGGGCAGCTCCAGCGTGGTGAAAGCCCGAGCTGTGGAGTCAAAGCATGAGTAGATGAACAAACATAACACAGAGACACAGTATCTAAACCATAAAATGTGAAATTAGCAAATTCTTACCAGTACTTTTTAATTATTACTTAAAAAACAAACTCAAAAAGAACTGTAAGTCTAACACTGGACTAACTGTAACCAATATAAAGGTTTTGATAAGATACTGACTGACGCAGGAAGGGTGTGATAAGGTACAGTCACAAAATGTTCTGAAATAACTTGAAGTTTGACTCATTGAAGTTCATGTGGAATTTCAAAAAATTGTCAAATGTAATGTGAGAACACGGAGGCCTGCGAGAGCAAACTATATTATACCACTACTTATTTACCTCTCACTCAGAAGAAAATACAGAAAAACAAAGTGCTCCAAAATCTAATTAGTATGAAATGGCCTGCGGGCGTACGAGGAGAAACAGTGCACAGGCAATCAGATGGAAAGCCCCAAAGATCTGCATATGAGACGGAGCTGACATCAGCACTCAAATCTGATTAGACAAACTGTGTGAAAAATACAGATTAACGAATTAACAAGAGCCTCGATGTAAGTGTCCTATAGAGCTTGATTCCAGAGCCTTTTCCTCAATGCAAAGGTCTTTATATTAATTTGAAAGCGGTCATGGATTACAACAGCTGTGAAAGCAGAGCATGTTTGTGTTTTTATCATGGGGCCCATTAGCTGGATTGAAAATAGGCCTATGGAAGGAGACTGAAAGACTGCAAACATGCTATGCTAAAGGTTATTTTTTAAATAGCTTTTGGACTTGCCCAGCTAAAATCTTGGAACATAGTAATCATTATCCAGATTATACCACAGTGCATGTGTACATATCGTCCAGCTTGTTATCTTGATCATGTGTGGAGACCGAATGTCATTAATCAGACAATCACAAAAACACATCTTCCACTAAGAGATGTGTGGAAAGTTGTGTAAATCTGGCTTTCTCCCAAGATGAAAATATGTGCTGTCAATCATATCTGCTGAGCCAGGTGCACTCTGTCTGTTTCTTTTTGATGCCACACAGCAGACGTTGTGGGTGTCTGTACGTAGTTTTATTTTGCACGTCTTTAAAATGTACTTGTTGCCTCTGCGTCATCGATTGGGGATAATTGCAATGATTCCAACAGAGTGAGAGCATCCTATCCCTAATGACCAAAGTGAGGAAATGAAATGAATATATGTTTTGTCAATACTTTGATCAAATACAGTCTCTTACACGGTGCAGGTTTGTGAATTGTGAGATGTGTGGGTTTTTCCCCTGATTGAACCTGTATTTGCTGTTTTTGGGCAAGAGTCAACACACTTGATTGTGTGTTTGGTGGTGGTGGTCAGAGAGGCTTGGCACAGAATGGCTGCAACATTTCAGTCAGTGTGCCAATGTGGCTACAGCTGTAATTTACCACTGCCAGTGTGTGACTGTTGCGTGAATGAATAATGAACTCAAACTGTTTGCACTTTAACAAGCCGTAATATAAATCTGAATCATTATCTTGTGTTAGGCAACAGTATTTCAAGTTATTCAAATACTATAAGTTATTTGTACTGTATTTTGTGCAAGGTCACTGTGTCCAACCTGTTTGCTGCGGTTTCATTTTGGAGCAGTTTTCAGCACGACTCCACAGCATTAGGAGAACTCGGGCTGTGATTGGCTGAGGAGCGCGGGAGCTCAGAGTAAAGCTAAGGATGGCACAGAGCGTTGCAAGAAAAGGAGACGAGGAGGGCACGCAGCACGTAGACCACTCCGGGGTTGTTGCTTCACACTTGTGCGCAGATTGACAACTTTTAAACTGCATTGTCCTGCGGCTTTACATGCGTCTGGTCTCATCCCGCTACAAGTTCAGTGTGATGTTTTGGCTGTACGTGCTCAAGAGCCTCTTTCTAGCACCATCGGCTTGTCCTTTCGCTCCGGAGTGATGGGCTCCAAGTTGACCAGACAGAGAAGTCTCGATTTTGACTCCAAATTGTCCAAGAGAAGGCGCCCTCGCAATGACACGTCCGTGGACAGCGAGAGGAGCGCGGCCAGAAGCGGAGGGGACTTCTTGTTTACCTCCTTGATGCTGAAGTCCGACAAGCTGCCGGGGATGCTGCGGAAAAGCAAGCACAGCCCGTACGTGAGGCGCGTAGCGTGGATCCGGGAAATACAGAGACTTCTCCGGGAACAAAAGCTGGAGCAAGCCGCTGAAGTGCTCAAGCTGCTCAGGAAGGTGAGGGATTAATCTTAACTTTAAACTGAGTAAAACTTTATTCAAGGATAATGGTTTGTAACTCATATTGTGTCTATACATTCACTTTCACTAGGTCTATATGTTTCATTGGTTTATCTTTTGTTTTTAACGCTACATCTAACCGTTGTTGAATGAGAAAAATGCACGAGGAAACAGCTCTTTTATAACTTAAAATTATAATTTATATATAATTTTCATAACTATGGTAATGATAAGCACTATGGCCGAATGTATTCTCTTGTGTGGCTTGACCAAATCTGAGAGCATATGTTTAAGTAAAACTGTAAAGTGGTACTGCAGTCATTGTGTGTTTGTGTGTGTTTGTGTGTCTATGACTTGCCTATATATGATGAGAAATTTAGATGCTTCAGCCTGACATGGAAAGTAACTTCAAGATATACATGTTTTTGTGAATATTATAAAAACACTAATACTGCCCAAATACTGGTCTAAAAGAAAGTCAAAGCCTGACCCTATATAGTATCTTTATTATTAACTGGTTTAGTTTATTTAGTCTTATTGCAATAGTTTTGATCAAATGTTGTACCCACAGTGCTTACCTACCATTTACTTACATTCAGTTATCATACGCACCTTGAAGTGGTTTAGTTGTTAAGCTGAGGCCTTCTTCTCATTGACGAGCATCTGGACACCTGCCTTGTCTGAAAGGGATTGGACTCAGAGCCAGCTCCAGCTAACGTCCAGAATATTAAACCAGGTCCCAGTAGTTTATGTGAGCTCTGTTTGTGATGCAGCCAACCTCCTAAAAGACTACAAATGCACTCCGCTGTGTTGTCTCAAAAGCAAGTGTGAAAGTAAACATATTGTGGGATTGTTGCATATCCTACAATGTACACACTATATTGAGGATACAAGAGTTCCAGCGATATTATGGAATCACCTCTGTCCACATCCGCAGATCCAGAATCAGAATCAGAAAGGATTTATTGCCATATGAATGAACAGGCTCACATCATTAGGAAATTGCTGCGGTAACTATAAATCTAGCTAAAATAAAACTAGACAAACAATAAATATGAAATAAAACTAGGCCTGTGCTGTCGTCTCCGACAACAAGGTGTATATTGGCGAAACGGCCCCATACGTCTGCCTCAACTGGCACCAAAATCAGACATTTTGTGTTTTCTAAGGGTTTTTATATTGTTATCGAGCAATTAAGAGGCCCCGCCCCCAAACCATGACAAACATAGGAAGGGTCTATTTGACTTTTTTGATTTGTCTGGATGTTTGTGAAGGATGTTTTTGCCAAATTTAGTAAATTTCCCTAAAACTACATTCTTCTTTCAGTTTATAGGGGGCACTATAGAGGTAACTGGCATTATATTGGTCAGATGTGTTCAGGGCCGGAGGGTAATTAGGTGTTTCAAGTTTGATTAGGAACGCAGTTTCCTAATCGCAGAAGCACACGATTATTACCAGCCATTGTCCTTAATGTCACAGACTGCAGGTCCGACTCCTTATCCGTGTACTTTACTGTCTTTTGGCTTTAGACCGTGTTTTTATCACAATATACTTACTGTAGTTTCATAAAAACAGTAATCAATAGTCTAGATGTCCTGACTAAAGTTTTTGATGTACATTCCATCTGCAGTGCCAGAACAGCCCAGTGTGAAGAGGAGAAAGTGCTATGACTCAGCTTGAGCAGGGGCAGTAATAGAAGCTTTAGGGGGCCAGGGGCGGTAGCTCCATCTGGGGCCCCACTGAAAAGGATTTTTACAAAAAAAGCTAATTTAAAAAATGATTGTGAATATTCACAGCTCAAATGTGTGATTTAATCTGATTAAACAGATCCGGTCCCTGGTTGAGCTTATAACAGATGGATAAAATATTATGTAGATGGTGTCAATACATATAATCATCCCTGTACAATTAATACATATGAACATCCCTGTACAATTAATACATAAAAACATCCCTGTACAATTAATACATATAAACATCCCTGTACAATTAATACATATGAACATCCCTGTACAATTAATACATATAAACATCCCTGTACAATAAATACATAAAAACATCCCTGTACAATTAATACATATAAACATCCCTGTACAATTAATACATATAAACATCCCTGTACAATTAATACATATGAACATCCCTGTACAATTAATACATATAAACATCATCTCAACATAATGACCCAATGCGTTTAATAGTAGTGGGGGCAGCCTGTGCCCATGAAGTTAAGCAGTACGAAATATGCGAGAAAATCATTGCATGCATATACAGTAGGGCAGCATGATTAGGTATGTAATGTCGAATCAACTTGAAACAGTTCAAGTTACCCTGTATTGTTTTAGAGATTTTCTTTATATGTTGACTACATTTGAGTTGGGGATCCAATACCAACCCTAGATATGTATACTCTGACACCAGGCTAATCTTTTCATTGTGCAGTTTAATCAGGAAGCGGTCCCCAAGATCCATTTTTCTTAAAGAGAAGCACATGTGGTTAGTCTAGTGGTTACACTAATGTAATCTGTGAAGGGACACCTGGGTTATAGTCTGTTCAGAGTGCACCACAGGGCCTCGCTGCCTCAAAACTGCCACCTCACTATATCAGAGTGCATCAAAGGGCCCCGCTGACGGCCCTCTACTTTATGATGTAGAGAGGAGAGAACAGCCATTTGGCGGACGGTCGTGTGGCGGACTCGGACACGCTGCCAGTGAGACTCCTGTTCAGCTCAAGCTCAGTTCGAGGGCTGGAGATAACGGACGTAAAAAGAGACACAATTAATCTAGACAGGGAAATTCCTAGTGACATCGGGAACCATTAAAAGAATGAAAAACAGCGGAGTGGTAAAGAAGAAATAGGTTAACGCGAAGTCTGGAAAATGAATAAAACTAGATCCACTTCTCTATTTTCCGCTGTTCTGCCACGCCAACCTGCATGAGCTGTGAGCCCCAGGGACGGCATTTTTGAGCATTCAATAAAATATACGATTGCTGCTTGACTACTACAATCCCAAAGGTCCTTTTTTCCTGCTGTTCGCGCTCAACTACCATAGGACTGAAGGCAATCAACAACTGAGTTTCCTGTAAAGCTGAAAATTGCTTGAATTACTGTTTTCTCAATGGACACAAACATGACATGACAAAAGCTGAAATCTGGTGCTTTGTTGATGTACTGCAAGTTCTTGGAACCTTTACGAGATAAATCTGTTAAAAAGTTTGAACAAAGTAAAAAAAAAGACCTATATAAATGTTTTTCTGTATGCCCAGAATTACTTCAATCCATCCCTTCATTAGTATAGGGTAGCAAACTATTTGTTAGGTTGGATGTAAGCCACATGACAATATGAGTTCTGTTAATGTCCAGGTTGAAAAGTGTGAGCTTGTGAATCACTCATCGCTGGATCTTGTGCGCACTCCTCAGATGAGAAAGCGAGCCTTCATTCTGTTCTACCTCTGGTAATTCAGATTCTTTTCATGTAGTTTTGTATGTTATGTCTGTTATCAACAAATCCCTATCATTTTTACTATCATATTTCAGGTTTGTCAATGTCTTGGTGTATTATGGCCTTTCGCTGGGGGTCTCTAGGCTGGGCACAAACCTATATCTGACCCAGTTTGTGTTTGGCCTGGTTGAGATCCCGGCTCGCACCCTGGTGCTGGTTGTACTTCCATATAGCCGTCGATTTTCTCAGAGTGGATTTCTAGCTGTTGGAGGACTGGCCTGTCTTCTCATGCTTGCTGTCCCTGCATGTAATTTCCATTCATTTTTTTAGTACAAACTTTATGACCTCAAGATCAAATATTAGTGATTTTTCTCTGTCTGTTTGAAGCTTATCCCAAAGTTTTAACTGGTCTGGCTATGGCGGGAAAGTTTGGGATAACAGCTTCCTTTGCTGTTATCTATGTGTATACTGCTGAGATATTCCCGACTGTCCATCGGTAGGAAGCGTGTGTGTGTGCACCTGTTATTTCTATACACTTCTATGATATTTTACACCGATTTTTCTGTCTATATATCACAGACAAACAGGCATAGGTGTGTCCAGTATGTTTGCCAGGGTGGGTGGTGTTTTAGCCCCCATTATCAACATGCTTCATGACCATAGTCCTGCCACACCACTGGTCATCTTTGGGATGTCCCCACTGCTAGGCTCTGTCTTGGCACTGATGCTGCCTGAAACAACAAACAGACCACTTCCGGACACAGTGGAGGATGTAGAAACCTGGGACAAGAGGTAAGAACACAAAGTAATCCTACAACTGTGCACCTTTTAGTTTGTAGACTAGAAATCATTATTCTATGTGATTTTTTTTTAATAACTCAATGCACAGCTGAACTTCTCTCTGCAGCTCACCACCTGGAAATGAAAAACCAGAGGATACAAGCCAATTAGCAAGTGACACTGGTGAGAGGGAGCTATAAAATCTTACAAGCCATATACAGCACACTGCATCTCAGCACTTGTGATGTTTTCAAAAAGACTTACAAAGTGTCAGTTACAGTATGTGGGCCATCTGTTGTTCAAGTATTTCATTAAGGCAAGGCAAGGCAAGTTTATTTGTTTAGCACAATTCATACACAAGGCAATTCAAGGTGCTTTACAGAAAAGACAAGTTAAAGAACATAATACAATTAAAAACACAACAATAAGATTA
>JAVQKC010093475.1:0-15109 GCA_036025475.1 Philypnodon macrostomus
AAGGGCTGGTGCAATGTGGATCGGGCAGTGGTCGAAGGCGGGAGTTCCCTGCTTAGACTACTGCCTCCACGACCTGGTTTCGGACAAGCAGAAGAAAATGGATGGATAATGTATATGTATGTACTTTTTATAGACGAAGAATAGTATTAGGTTATAAAGGGTGCTATTTTGTCAGTTTTTGTTCTTGTAAGGCACTACAGCATGTGGCCCAATACAAAAGGGGGACACTAAAGTGCATCATATTTAATACAAAACTATGCCAAATTTAATTACACATGTGAATTTGATGATTTGCTATGGTGATCCGGACAAATAAGCAGGAGAAAGGGTCCATTTTAAGTATGTGATAAACCACAAACAAAGCAAAATGTAGAGACAGTTTCAAAATCCCTATAACAGAGCTAACAAGACTTTATTTAAAATGCAACTGAAGCCTGTCTGATTCACTCTGTCCTGTCTTTGGCTTTCCCTCACAACACAAGTTCCGTCTAGCCCCAAACCCCTGTAGTCTTGCAAAGCGCCATGGATTAGGAAAACACTGGCAGATGAAAGAGCAGGGCAGAGGAAGTCCGCTATAGGCCGCCCCTGCTGGGTCACGAGCAGCTACATACATCCCAGCTGTCAGATTTTGCATAAAGGTTCTGTGGTTGCCTCATCAGAAATGTGTTGGCCACTGGTAATGTAAAAACACACAGTAAGTCTACATACTTCTTTGTTCGGAAATGAATGCAAATGGAAGGATGTTTATAAATGATGAAGGTGTTGCCTTCCATATGCCCTTTAGTCAGTAATGCTGTAATTATCACAAAATTCCTTAGTATTTAGTCAGTTGACATTGTAAAATTTAAGTACCTGATAAAAGCCATTAAGATGCAATTATGATTATCCACTAACTATTTTTATTTGTCTTTAATTCCAGTTTGAGATTATACGATTGGTGGTTTAACATTCCATCACAGAGTACCACTGGTGGTAGTATGCAAGCTTTCTCTAGTGGTACTCAGGAGTCTTTTGCTGTTCAAGTCTTAGGTACATTTGGAGTTTTTGTTTGAGGTGAAGAACAGGATTAGCTTTTGAGCTACTTTCACTCCAGCAAATTAGTACTAGGAACTTTCTGAACATTATGCAATTCTTCAGAATCAAAAAGCTGGCTTGGCACTCGGTTATGGCATGATTTTATGCACGAGTTGTAAGTCAGCCAATGATTAAAGACTTTTTTACTGTTTCCTTTAGTTCACAGTTCAAATGTAGGTCAGTATGGCAAGTGCATTCCACAGGCCAGGCCGGTGCAACTGTTTACATTTTGCCACTCGGCTGACCCTTGAACACTACAGAACTGCAGCACAATCAGTTTCACTCGTCAGGACTAAAGACGGTGTTAACCAAGGAGTATAAAACACGTGGGTCATGCTTGAAATTATTGTTTACTTTGTAAGTTAAGACGTGTCAAGGTTTTTCTAGTGAGGCAGTAAATCAGTGGAGTAGAGTAGGTTCTGCTGCATATTTCTCATAACGTGCGTGAAAATTTCCATTACACAGTCTCCATGTTCCCGTCCAAAATGCTCCATCGTGAAATGAGTTGCAAACTTTCCTCCTACACTCGAGTCGGCCTACTTGGACAGCGAACAAAGCACCTATTCAGCATCTTTGAATATTAAATCCTTTGCCAAGTGAAGCCATTACTATTGTCTCAGAGCTTACACTGTTGTGCACTTTTGTAGTAATCTGCTTGTCTACATTATGGCAGACTTGGCAGTGTATCTCAACTTAATTTTGCTCGGGACGTTGTGGCTCATCAGATTTGTTTCAAACTGTTGATGTTATAATAAAAAAACTACATTTAATGTTTCGAATAAGCTGAACATTTCAATTGCTGTATATTAAACTGTAGATATGGGAGTTCATATTAGTTGGGAATCAGTGTAGCTTCTCTTGCTCATATTGGTATTAATTTATCTTTAAATGATGCTCTGAAATGCTGTTTAACAGAAGAGAAACTTTAGTTATTTATCTTAGTGAGTTATTAGTGATGACTCTTAAAAACTGAATGGAGAATGGAATTTCATAGAAAACTTATTTTTACCTAGTCTCTTCAGCCATCGGCCTTAAGACCAGTTTAATAGATGCTGCTTATCCTTTAGTTGTTAGCCTTCCGCTCAAAGTCCTGCTCTTTCTTCTCCTGTAAAACACTCAACTCAGCAGAGGCCACATCATATTTCATAGTTCACTCTCTGGATGTGTGTGAACGAGCCCTCGGGCTTTGTTATCTGCTTTTTTGGACAAGGGACAAATTCCTTTTTGGCAGACCTGATAGAAATCTAAATAAATAAGTGTCTTGGCATTTTTCATTGTATTACTTTTTCTTGCACACTTCACATAGGAGCACTTATCTTGCCCTGGTCCTGGGAGTGTTGAACTATTTACTAGAATTGGCCCAAGGCAAGGAACTAATTTTCCCATGCATATTCTTACAGTGTGTGAAAGCATATTAATACCATTGCTTTTAAATGTACTTTACATTACTTTGGTCATTTGGGGACTGGATTAGTATGGCTTTTGTTGTGTCCAGTCATATAAATAGCATTTACTGATATTACCATACCTGCCCTCTTCACTCCTCACATTGCAGTCTTCCTATTAGGTGTCCTATTTTGCAGCCAGTGAGCTTATAATGCTTGTTCAGGCTAGTGCTGCCTGCAGCTGCTTCAGCCCAGCTGACAGCTTGTCAAATGTTACAATTTAAGCATGTTTCTGCCTTTAAATAGGTCTGACCATTTGCTTTGGACCACTACAGACCACTCATGCCTCATACAGACACTGCTTGTTTACCATCTGAACTGTTGCAGTCATGCCCACACAGCGATTAGAGAAAGTGTGTGGATGTGAGAGGATTATGACTTCTTCTGTTGGCTGTATTTAACTGTTGATGAGCATAGTACTGTCAGCTCATTGCAGATGTACAGTATTGGTTTTGTCACAATTGTTTTGGTCACACTTTATTTGACATAGCCCCTAACTACATTGTAATTACATCATTAAGTACAATGTAATGCACTGTGTAACAAACTGTAATAACATGTAACTACATTGTACATACAGAATGGTTAAGGTTAGGGTTAGGTACAATTTAGTTACATGTTATAACAGTTCGTTACACAGTGTATTACATTGTATTTAATGAGGTAGATATAATGTAGTTAAGGGCTATGTCAACTAAAGTGTGACCTTGTTATGTGTTATAACAATTTACTCCAGGACTAACTATGGGAAAATATTGTAAATGCATTTTAAACCGTCATCTTGCACTCACCCTGGCTTGATACAGTAGTTACCAAATCAGCCCCATATTCTTAACTTTATAATTAATACAAAGATTCAAGAAACATAGCACTGATTCCCATGAAGATTCCCATGTGATTTTTGAATTAGAACTACTGTGCCAATACAAGTATACTGATCCAAAAAATGCTATCCATCTGGTTTAGGACAGTAAATAATTTTCTAGCTTAGGCGTATCCACAAAGGTATTTAATTGTATAGGCGTTTCATCCACACGGATCCGGCATTTTAACCCCTTGATAGTTCCTCCTTGCTCTTATAACTCTGACAATAAATTGACAAATCATCCCACTGTAGTTTTCACATATTGTACTGAATTGAGTCTTACCTGTCCATGCTTTGGTTATATATCCCTATAGAACACAAAGATCCCTCCATCTTTGAAAAGCAGGCCCTAGATAAACTCCATGTCTCTAGTGTGCTTTGTTTACCGGCAAAGCAGCACTGAAGCAACCGGCAGCTCCATGTTTCGGAGTTTGTCAACCAATAGTGTTTTTTCAGAAACTCAAACGCTATTTGCCAACCCAATGACGTTGAGCCTGAGACAGACTTTCTTATTGTTATTAATAGTCAATTAGAAGAGCCTGTCACTACTTGCCACAGTTAGATTATTATAGGAAACCCTTAATTGTGTTGTGAATACTGTCTTCTGCTTCTTTGTGTTTTATAGAAGATAGGTCGTTAACACTTTCAACCATGGAATGAACAAAGAATCACTGAAAAGCACTACTGGTAGTGAAAATCTGTCTGGGTTTAGACATTTGGCTATCGTTGCACTTAATTTGCAAGCCAGAGTACAATGAGCTCCATAGATCTGGTTACTCATACACTCGCATCCAAGGAACTAGGAAGTGTAATCTGAGAGCAGCAGGCAAACCCAGGCAAAGCAGACTAGTTTCAGGGGCTTAGGTCTGTGAACTGTCTGTTATACAGGGCCATTTCACATTTACAATATGACTCTATCAAGGCAAATGACCACAATGATTAATGATTAGGAAATGCAACACTTTTTTCAGGATTTTGTGTTTGGGAGATATCCCTAAGGATACCAACCCAGTCACAACAAGTTCTCATTGTTATACAACATTCAACGGATTCTATTGCTAAAAGAATGAACTCTCACCTAGCTATCAATATCTACATTCAGTTGTATCATACCAGAATATGAACGAGTGTATCCTATGTTTTGTGTAAGCTGTGGTCTTAGTGGTTCCATTATGCATATTTTCTTGTAAATCCCAGCAAAGCATTGAAGTGATCCATTTTACAGATGCACTTCTGCTGTGCTGGGTATTAATATGTCAGCCTGTTTATTGTTCACATTATGTTCACTGGCTTCAAGGCTAGTCTTCTGTTGGACTTGTTTGAAACCCACACCTATTACGAGCCTATAAGTGAAGTGCTCAGCTGCACTTTGCATCCTGACTGTCGTAAGTAAGTGATTCAAAATCCAGATGGTTTGGACGGAGACGGCTCCTCAGTAGCAAGTAGGTTTTAGTCAACAAAGGTTTGTGTGCTTTGTGAACCTGGAGTAATTGTCTGTCTCCTTTCATGACAATTCAATAAATGGTTGAGAATATGAATAGAAAACACAAAAGAACATGCATACCTTATTTGGGCGTGGTGTGCAGTAATAAACTGACTCCCATCACTTACAAAGAAGGATAACATTGCCCTGCCAAGTGTCTCGACTGATAAAGTAGGTGCTATTTTCATCTTAAGGGTGTACTGTGAGCATCTGTCAGCCCGGAGTAGAGAGTGACATGACAAAATACCATGATTATGATTTTATATTTTTTGATTGGGGATTTTCAATGGGATTTTTAGGTATTTTGAAGTGTATATATACAGTATAAGCCCTATGAAAACTAAATGGATAAATTGTATACCCCTGGACTAGAAGTCTCACTGTTATTGCATCTAGATCTTTAAAACCTTTGAGACACTCAATTTGTGAATTTAACTAGAACATTTGTTCTTAAGAAATGTCTGTCCTGTATCACTCTGCTGTTAGTATAAGTATAAGTTAAGTATCGTCCCATGCTTATGAGGAAGTAGGCACTAGTTGGTTTGGCCAAATAATTAGGCCAATCAAATAGGAGCTAAACTTGAGACCTTGTTTTTTGTGGCAATAGAAGTGCATTTTAGTTTTGAAACAATTCTAATATTCTTCAAGATATTTATCTACAGCCCTATCAAATGTAAGGTGCATGAAGAGAAGCTATTATTTTTTGCTATTGTCTGCTATGTAGACAGAGTTTACGTAGAAGTAATGTAGCCTATTGGCCTAATCTGGGGCTCTATTTTCAGATTAGAGGATGATGTAATGTTGCTAGTAAAAAGGCATGCTGTGTGTATTTGTGCAGTGCAGGAAGAGGCATACAATGTTGCGTGTGTGTATTTTTTGAGTGTTAAATCCTGAAAGATTTCAATTATAAGTCTAAGCTGTATTTTCAAATTTTCTGTCATTTTCTGCCTCTGCATTGTTCAACCTTGCCCTCTTTTGTCTGTGTGTTTTAAGTAGTATACTTTGTATGTAGTATGGCAGTAGTAATCAACAGCCTTTGCATCTAAAAAAAATCAATCCTTAAACATATCTTAACCTTATTATCTCCATACAAAGCAATAATTGTTGACATTATACGGGGATGGTGCATTTCTGGTGATTTATTGTACGTGTTTTGTTTTGATTCACAGTAGCTGTTTTCGATGAAATATGAACAGATCGCTAATATAAGTGTTTGTCTTAAGAAGAGATCTTTCCTGGTGCTTCTGCCTCCAGCCTCAAACATGAACTTAAAGTCAGAGCGGTGCCCATACTACTAATCATTTCTTATTCACTTGAATGGACAGACATCTAAGGCTGACAACAGTTTCTAATTATTACTTAGTTATTGAAGTATTATTCAAATGTATTTGTCCCTGGGTAAATGAACAAGTAAGGGTACAGTATCCCAAGTAGATGAAGAGAACTTTCTGATTTCCTGAAAGCCTTTGACATTATTATTACTAGATGATGATCTTGACTGCCTATTGTTCTATGTTGTTTTGGGATGAAGCCCTGGAGTTCCTCTGTGCTACACACTTTTCCTGTTTGGTTTAGTTCATTGCCCTTCCTAGACAGACATGGAGGCTGTTTAAGGTCAGGCGTTTGTTTTAGACACTTTCATCACTGTTTTACCACTACCTTATCAGTAGTAATTTGTTGCTAACTAAACAATAAAATATAGTGGGTTGAACCAATTATTTAAAGAAAAATAACAAGAAACGTAAAATGGTTATATCACAATTTGGGCTGGGAACATCAGGATACCTCAGGATACCTCAGGATACCTCATGATACGATACGCGATATATGGCTCACAATACCAATAACAATACGGCGATACTGTGATAATCGATATATTGCACATAATAACCTATGAGATATATATATGTTTATTTGAAATAGTTTTTTTCTTCTTTTTTTCTTTTTTTTCAGTACTGTGGCTATAAGCAGCTACCACCTTGACTACCATTTTAAAAAGTTAAATAAAGTAATACATGCATTTATTTTTATAATGCAATGTTTTTGTTAAATTCAGATTTTGTGGCATTTAGGAGCAGCAGATTCTATGCATTAAATGGCATTAATGCAAGTTGACATTGTTAAAAATGTAGGAGTTGGCTTCCACCTTAACTGACGAGAATTCTGCTACAAACATGATTTTTTATCAGTCAGATATTATTTACATTTTTCACAGTATTAAATCTGATTTGTCTTTTCTCTTTTCTGACAGAATGATGATGTTGGAGTCGGGGAGTTAACATCTTCCAGCAGGCTGACAGAGTGACTTCAGGGCTGGGGCTGGACCCACAGACCCCTGTCCGAGGGGTGAGGGCCCTCACACCCCAGTGTGAGTCCAGACCATGGGGGATGGAGGCGCTGGTGCAGTTGGAGGTGACGGCGTGAACCAGTCCCATGTGCTCTTTGATAAATTTGTCCAGGGTTCCACCTTTAAGGGCACGCTCAAAGCTTTCCAGGAGCTGTGCGACCACCTGGACGTAAAACCCCGAGAATATAAAGTCTTCTATCACAAGCTTAAATCCAAACTCAACTACTGGAAGGCCAAAGCACTTTGGGCTAAATTAGACAAGAGGGCGAGCCAGAAAGAATACAAGAAGGGCCGTGCCTGTGCCAACTCAAAGGTAAGTCTTAGTCACTGGAAAGTTATCTGAGATTACATGAAGGTGTATCAGATAGAAATTCTGATCTTCAGTGTCTTGTGGATCTTGTAATACAATGCTCATGTTTACTGCTCTTAACAGTCTATGATTGCTTTATGTAAGGATATCTCAGGGATACTTGATCAGCTCAGCACACTTCAGTTTTCTCAGCCTAACAAATCAAGTGTATCATCTTTCTTGTCCAGTGTTTTGAAAAATTGTTATAAACTAAAACATTTAAAGTGTAAAAAGTGTAAAGTATTATTAAAGTGAGACATCCTCTTCATACTGTCTAAACTCGTGAGTTCAAATGAGCAAGAGAATCTTTCTTTTGACTGTATTTAATGTGTGTTTATCAATGCCATTTTATCCAAAGTGTAGGTAAACAAATGTGATTAAATACATGTTTTACCTCCTTCCTACCATTGTCTGCAGTGCTTGATCATCGGTGCAGGACCATGTGGTTTACGTACAGCCATCGAGCTGGCCTTTCTTGGGGCCAAGGTGGTGCTGCTGGAGAAGAGAGATGCTTTCTCCAGAAACAATGTGCTCCACCTCTGGCCTTTTACCATCCAGGACCTCAGGGGCCTCGGGGCCAAGAAATTTTATGGGAAGTTTTGTGCCGGTGCTATCGATCATATCAGTGAGTATAAGACTTCTATCTCTCTTTCAAGAGCAATATTTGTTTTAATTGCATGTATCAATATTTTTTGTTTTGTTGTAGGTATTCGTCAACTGCAGCTAATGCTGCTCAAAGTTGCTCTTCTGTTAGGTATAGAGATTCATGTAAATGTTGAATTCAAGGGTCTCATTGAACCCCCAGTGGACCAGGAGACTGAAAGTGAGTCAAGCTGCTGCCATTGAATAAAAAATATGACTATTTGTCTGCAAGATTACACATGTTGTTTTTGTGTAGGGATTGGCTGGAGGGCTGACGTCCACCCCAGGACACACCCTGTGAGTGAGCTGGAGTTTGATGTCATCATAGGGGCAGATGGAAGGAGGAACACACTACCAGGTAATCCACACAAAGTCCACACAGTTAGTTAATGATTATGACCTCACTTGTGTACTGTAGTGGTCTGTCCCAGACCCCACTCTGTTGCTTACATGTACATGTGTATACAGTTAAATTTATGTGCTCTCCCTGTAGAGCAAAACCAAATACTGTTGAACTGTCAGTCTGTTTCCTCTATAACTGTCTGCGTTTAGACACTTTTAAAGGAAACCCCTTTGGAGCAGAGTACCCTGACCCCACTTTTTCTACATCAATAAAAAAGCAGCCAACCCTGTAGGAACACCATGAACCACACTTACACTGTGTTAGATCTACAAACATGTTTATGTTGTCAAGACACAAACCATCTGGATGCATTTATAGTGTGCACTAAACATTTGAGGGATTTGATATGTAGCAAAAGTAAATATGGTTTGGCACATGAAAAGCAGTTACAAGCCATGTCCAAGATTTAGAGATTGAATCACTTTTTTAATTTATGGTGTCATGGTTCAAAACTGTGTGCGCACAGACCCAGATTTCTAACTCATATTATGGTCTTTCTTGTGCTTCTTCCTCAGGATTTCGACGCAAGGAGTTCAGGGGAAAACTGGCCATTGCCATCACTGCTAACTTCATCAACAGGAACACTACAGCAGAAGCAAAAGTAGAAGAGATCAGCGGCGTGGCTTTTATTTTTAATCAGAAGTTTTTTCAAGACCTCAGAGAAGCCACAGGTCTGTCTAACGTGCTTGCTGTATTTTAGTTCTATAAAAGTTAACAATGTAATCTAGGGAACATCCAATTGGTGATGTCAGTAATGTCCCTAGCCTTTGCGGTGCCTAATTGCTGCCCTTGTCCTCTCGTGACTCAACATCATCAACAGCAATTGTTTGACAATTTGTCTTTTCTCTTCATCTCTCTAGGTATTGACCTGGAAAACATTGTCTATTACAAGGATGACACACACTACTTTGTGATGACTGCCAAAAAACAGAGTCTGCTCGAGAAAGGAGTCATTCTGCATGTGAGTGATCAAACAAGTTCCATTGGTGAAATATAATGAATTCAAAGGCTTCAGCAGAAAAAAAAGATCCCAAAAGATTTCCTCACTTCCTTCTGTTGACTGTGAGTTTTCCGTTCCCAGTGTGGACCTAATGGTGTAACCAAGACAAGTGTGAACTTAACACTATAAAGGTTATAAATGTTTTTCTGTCGTCTGGACAGAGGAAGGGTGGACATGTTAGTTGAAGAGCAGTGGGTCCATGCAGTCGATCAGAAAACAAACCCCTGCTCATATCTTCCACTGGCCTGCCCCTTCTCCCTCGCCACCACCTCCTCCAGCCTGGCTCTGGACTGCCATCCCCTGGAGATGGAAGAATGCACTTCTCACCACCCTCTATGAAAACACTGTCACTGTGAAAGCATGTAGTGATTTGATGTTACATGTTGGAGAGACTTGTTAAAAGGCTCATTCAACTGCTAGGGCTCGGCTTGCTGTTGTCTTTGTATATATGCACTTAATATAGAAGCATGCATACATTTGATTCTTTAAACATCTGACCTTAAGTTTTCTTCTTCTAAAGGACTATGCAGACACAGAGATGCTTCTGTCCAGGGCTAATGTGGACCAGGTGGCCTTGCTGTCATATGCACGTGAAGCTGCAGATTTCTCCACTAATCACCAGCTGCCCACACTCGATTTTGCCATAAACCACTACGGCCAGCCTGATGTAGCCATGTTTGACTTCACTTGTATGTACGCTTCTGAAAACGCTGCCATGGTACGGCAACGCCAGGGCCACAAGCTGCTAGTGGCACTTGTTGGAGACAGTCTGTTGGAGGTAAGGAATATATATTAGAAATGTCTTGGTCTCATGTTTTAACTACATTTGGTGTTTATTGTCATCCTCAGCCCTTCTGGCCCATGGGTACTGGCATCGCTCGAGGTTTTTTGGCAGCAATGGACTCAGCCTGGATGGTGAAGAGTTGGGCTCAGGGAAAAACCCCTTTGGAAGTTCTGGCAGAGAGGTAAGAGTGTGGAACGTGCATACACACCTGTGTGAACACATTTACTATCTCCCAACACAAGGTTTTATCTCTGAGTGCTTTACTGGGAAATGTACTTGTATGTTCTTCAAAGCATCACCCCCACCTCTAATTGCATAAGAGGCTTTTATAAGGGTGGAATGTGACTCCACATTTTTAATAGCTTTATTAGCAGTGATGTAAAGCATCTTGATCTGCTTGCTGGTATTGTATTGCAGTATTGTTCTCCTTGTACTAAAATATAAACTATAAACTCTACCAGTGGTCAATCTTTTTCAGCAAGGTCCCTCTTTTGGTACAAAAAACTTTCCACACCCCCCTTTATTTGAAATACACTCAAAATACTACTTCCACAATAATATTACTGGTAATAATGACTTTATGTACTTTTTTGTGACTTTTTACAGTATAATTGATGTTTTTAGTTTTAGAATATAAAATGTATATAAAAGTTACCCAACTTAAGAGTTGGCACCAGATTTATACTCCGCACTATACAGATATTGAGAGTCCTGGTAGCAATATTCTCAGAAGAAACAACAGAAGTCTCTACCAAACCTTTGTATTCTTAGTGAATGAGGCAGTGCTAATGTCCAAGCGGTTAATTAATTAGTCAATAACAGCCTCCGGTCACCACTTGCCCCCTTGCAATTCCCCTGCACCCCCCAAGGTGGCTCGCCCCACACTTTGAGAAGATTTGAACTATACTATTTAGGCTAATCAATTCTAATATTTAGGTTTAAAAACAGTGAGAGAAAGAGAAGCCAATTGAAAAAGTAAAATGAATATTTATTGATTCATAAATACATATAAGGCAGTTGTTTTTATGATGATTTCTTAGTTTCAAGAAACATGGCCGACTAATGTTTACATTTCGGTATCGACCAAGACAAATATCATATCGGTGCGTCCCTAATACTATTAATATAAAAATACTCTTGTGTGATTTCTAGGGAAAGTATATACCGTCTTCTGCCTCAGACAACTCCAGAAAATGTCAGTAAGAACTTCAGTCAGTACAGTGTGGATCCCACTACACGCTATCCCAACATCAGCCTTAACTTCCTCAAGCCTAGCCAGGTCTGTATAAAAACATTAATGCTAGATATGATCAACTTTGCCAAAGATACCCATGGCTTTATTATAAGGATTGTGTTTAAAACAACTCTTCAAAATCCAGGTGCGGCACCTTTTTGACACTGGCGAATCCAGGGAAATGCGAATTGAAATTGAAAATGTGATCAACTCATCAACGCCTAAACTGACAAGAAATGGTAGGTATTTCTAATCCACTACTGACAATACTGTTGTGTGTATAGCAGTTAAACAAAACTTTGATTTGATCTTTTTGTTCAATCACTGATCAAATGTAATTTTTACTCCAGACAATTGCCTGCTTGACAAGCAGTTGCAAGGTAACAAAAGATGTGCATGGTGTTGCTTTTCAGGGATTTTTAATAATAATACTTTTAACAATATTTCTTGCAACGTGCTTGTGTCTGAAGCCAAGAGTGGGATGATATAACTGCTAGGACCCTCTGAATATTTTATACTAACATTGTACATTTTAGTTTTGTCTGTTTTGTTTGTGAGCTCTGTATCCTTTTCTAACCTCTCACTGGCAGAGACTTTTATACTTGTTTTAAATGTGTCACTGTAGCCTTCCTCCAGTGGCTGCTTTAAAGGGTACTAACATGGATGAAAAGGCCATGGATAAGATAACTTTATGAGTTTATGCCCAACCTCGTCTGACCAAAGCTATGAGTTGTGCTCTTCTTCCTGTTCATAATAACTTTCATGTTTTAATCCATTCAAGATGACCTTTATTTTTTATTTTCTTACATTCCCAGAATCCATAGCTCGGTCCAGTAAGTTGCTGAACTGGTGCCAGAGACAGACAGAGGGATACCGGAACGTGAACGTAACAGACCTCACCATGTCTTGGAAAAGTGGCCTGGCCCTGTGTGCACTCATTCACAGATACAGGCCTGATCTTATGTGAGTATCTGCTGTGACCTACGGAGATGGGTTCAGACTGTTTGTGGTGCTTAGAATGATTGTCCTTTTGTAGCAAATGATGTTTATAGGCTGGTTGGGACCATCTCAGTTGTACATCACTGTAAATGAGGTGACAGCTTTCATCCATAATGGCTTTCCAGGTCCTTGAATATCCCCCTCCCCAATGTGTGCTCTCAAATATAGCATGTACCATAAAAGCAAAGTTGTTACTAGTCATGCACTATAAAAACAGTCTCCATCCACAATGACTAATGCAGTTTAGTTGCCCTCTGGAGACAACAATGCAATTAACATTAGAAATGATTAGGGTCTCGCTTGACCTTTACTGCTCATTTCTGATTGGCCAGCTAATGGAGGGAGGAGAGTGGTCAGTGTAGGAGTCTTGGGAAAACACTGGTCACATGTTCACGTGAACAAGATGGATGGTTATAGAAGCCAAAAGTGCATTCAGTTTATGATCTGGTGTTACAGTGTTAATGCTTTTAAGTGGACTGCGCTTCATATGCTGTGGGCCTGTACCATGGTGGAGGCCAGTTAATGGTATTTTCAGTCGTACTATAATGACATTTACAGTAATCGTTTCCACAACATATATTTCATCCTGATGTATAAGAAGCCCTTAGTTGTCAGTGTTTTGAAGTAATGCAGTTTGACTATATAATAAGGATTTCTTGTTTACCAAAATTCTCATATGTAATTTTCTGATGAAGATAAATGATGAAATCTAGCAGTAACTACATTTTTATGTATAGCCAATATTTACATCTGTCAACTGAATTGAATTTATTGTATGGTGATTTTCTGTGATCTTTCTGATATTATATCTATTTATTCCTTTTTATTCTTTTGGTTGTATTTTTTTGCCTCAGTGACTTTGATGCTCTGGATGAGAGGGACCAGGAGAGGAACAATCAGTTGGGTTTTGACGTGGCAGAAAAGGAGTTTGGGATCTCACCCTGTATGACCGGCAAAGAGATGTCTTCTGTAGTGGAGCCAGACAAACTCTCCATGGTCATGTACCTCAGCCAGTTCTATGAAATGTTTAAGGACACATTGCCACCTAGTGGTAAGACACAGTAGTTGCATGACTCTATTTATTTCATAACATATTTTTTGTGTTGTTTTTAGAGTTACATATGTGATTTTTTGTTTATTTATCATTTTAGATAACCTTAATTTGAGTCCAGAAGAAAAGGCAGCACTTATATCCAGCACCAAATCTCCCATCTCCTTCCTGAGCAAGCTTGGTCAAAGCATAGCAATCTCAAGGAAACGTTACCCAAAGGTCAGAGACCATTTTATTTTATTTTTATTTATAAGTAGTAGACGTATAAATAACTCAACATGTCATCAACAGGACAAAAAAGAGAAGGATGTGGACGGTTTGGGAAAGCGAAGGAAAACCAGCCAGACAGAAGATGTGAGTAATCTTGACAGCGCAGCATCATTGGGTTCAGTGGTGAATAGTGTCTGAGCTGACTGTGTTGGTTAATTAATCCACAAAGACTGACAAAACAAGACGAAAATCCAACTTTTCCCCTGTACCTTTCCTCAGGACGAGGTTTCGAGAAGCT
Organism: Philypnodon macrostomus; assembly: GCA_036025475.1. NCBI lineage: Eukaryota > Metazoa > Chordata > Actinopteri > Gobiiformes > Eleotridae > Philypnodon > Philypnodon macrostomus. Next base: position 14,185 of record JAVQKC010093475.1, read on the forward strand.
GCTCTGACGACAGGCCGTCTGTCCCTGCTATTCTCTCTGAGAGGAAGATTGACTCTGCTGCTGTGGGGAACAACAACAAAGTCAAGGTCATGGCCACCCAGCTGCTTGCCAAGTTTGAGGAGAACGCTCCTGCCCAGACATCTGGACTGAAAAGACAGGTATGAGCTAAATCGGCTTCTTCCCACAGAGGAAAGTAAATTATGTTGTTACAAAATGAGAATCTTTTGAGAGATTTGTTCCAGTGAATAAAATATGTAGATTTCATACTGTATGTCACAGCCTATGGTCTCATGACATCTTATGATAGATGAGCTGTTGGCCACAGTATAAATAATGCAGCTCCAATGCAAATGGTGGTCAGACTGGACATTGTTCTAGTATGTTGTGGGTGGTTTCACAGTGCTGACTGGGCTGAAGGGCTCAGGGTAAGTTTGTTGGTTCACAGAGATTTATTCTGCTTGAAATTGAAGAAACAGAGCAGTGGGACAGATTAGTGGGAGAATACAAGAACACTGGGCGTTATTGTAAAGAATGCCAAGGAAATTCCATTCCCAACTATTTCTGTTAAGTTTGGGACAATTACTGCACCTTTTCTGTGAACCATTTTGTGTATAAAATGGCAAGATTTGAGAGACACTAAAAGTAAAGTAGTTTTATTTCTTAAATAACAGTGATGCATGTTTGTATCCGGCTGAAGATGGCTTCAGTTGTATTATGGAGATCAGTTGTCACCAACAGACATTTTTATTTATTATTTATCTCCATTATACATTGTATAAAGTCATTGTAACCACTTCAGCATGACTCTATATCATTATATCGGCGAAAACAGCGTGTCGCCGATATTATGGAATCACGTCGGTGCGCGTCCGCGTCCGCGTCCGCGTCCGCGTCCGCAGATCCTAGCTGTGAACGCGATAACTCA
>JAVQKC010093476.1:0-10003 GCA_036025475.1 Philypnodon macrostomus
AGTGATTCTCCACAGTGTACCCAACATAAAATATTATTATGACCCCACCCTACAACAAACAGGAAGTCGGCCATTTTTAATTGAATTTGAGAGGTCAGGTATATTTGACAGCCTCTAACGTGCACATACTTTCCCCGATTAGGCTCAAACCTGAAATACCAAATGACCCCCCGACCCTGAACACATCTGACTAATATGATGGTGGTTACCTGTATAGCGCCCCCTATAGACTGAAAGAAGAATGTCGTTTTAGGTAATTTTCTAAATTTGCAAAAACATTCTTCACAAACATCCAGACAAATCAAAAAAGTCAAATAGACCCTTCCCATGTTTGTCATGGTTTGGGGGCAAGGCCTCGTAATTGCTCGTTAGAAATATTAAAACCCTTATAAATCACACAATATCTGATTAAGGTGCCCGTTGGGGACAGTTGTAGCAGACGTATAAGGCAGACGTATAGGGCAGACGTATGGGGCAGACGTATGGGGCAGACGTATGGGGCAGACGTATGTGGCCGTTTCACCAATATACACCTTGCACAGGCCTAGTTTAGAACTAGTTTTTTAGTTGTGGTTTAGCCCTAGTTTGGTCAAGGTTTTTATTTTGACTTAGTTTTGGGGGCTGGGAACATTTTATTGAGGCCACCCTAAAGAGAGAGATCATAAGAGATCAAAGAGATCATCTGACAATGTTTCTGAGCTAATCATAAAACCAGTATAACCTTATAAGATCTTGAATTAAAAAGTACATTAGAAATTTCAATAAAAATCCCCCCAAACCTTGTTACTTCAACTTAATTAAAACTAAAACCTGATTCCATTTTATCTTCTGCTGTTAGCATTAAAAGATTATATTACCACCTTTATTATCTTTACCTGGCTCCAGGCTAAAATAGTTCATTTCTTTGTGCCATTGGAGCCTACAGTTATCTAGACACAGTTTAAAAGCAGACAGAAAGGAGGCATGCTGTTCCAAAAGGTGACACATTATTTCATTACAATGATGAAAGTGCTGGTACAGATGGAGAGGACCCATAGAAGGATATTAAAAAGAACAGTTCAAAGTCAGTGTTGCTGCTGTGAAGCATTTTCTTTATTTTTTATGGTTTCGTGGAAAGTTGTCAGCAACAATCAAAAATGATCAAGTTTTTACCCAAGTAGTTTTTCCCCGTGCACCTACAAAGCCGACTGAACTCTCTTAGAAAGTGAGATAATGTGCTGTAAATAGCTCATGTTTTTTCAGCATTGTTTCCATCATTAGTGGAAATGTAAATTTAGACCTAGTTTAATGTGGCTTCTTCACTAGCACTGAATAAAGGGGTACCCAGTGTGGTCTTCTGCTGCTAACCCACCTGCTTTTGTGATCTGGTGCCTCAACAGGTTTGTTTTTACATATATGCTTAACATTATACATTGGCTTAATACAATGTGATTGCATATTTGACCTTATGATAAAGAGCTTATTGAGTGTAACTGTAGTCTAGACCCGTCTTCCATTAAAAATAATTCATTGCCATAATAAAGGACATCAAATGGGAAATGTCCTTCTCTTTGACCTCCAGGTGCTCGTCGAGTCACTGTGAACATGGCGGCAGCTGCAGTCAGTCGTGGAGCACTTTCCACTGCAACTGCTCGGGCAGCGGTTACAGCGGAGCTACCTGCCACAGCTGTAAGGCCCACAGTTTGATCAAAGGTTACACAGCGTGGGTTTGTGTCTGTGTGTTTGTGTGTATCCAGGCATCTTTTAACGCCCAGTCCCAGTAGACAAGAAAAACAAGGTCTCTTGCTCTCACAAGAAAATATAGTTGAGTTGAAAGGCCACAAATAGATTATATACCACACTTTTAGTGCATGCAAACATTGGCCCTATATTGCACCTTAAGACCACTGACAGGTAAAGTAAAAATTATCTGAAGGCTATTTATGTAAGTGGATTGGATTAATTAGCCAACAAGTAAAGAAGAAGTTAGAAGCAGAAGTCACCAGTCACTATTGGCTTATTGAATGATTGAGAGCATCTTTTGTGGGGTATCACAGTTCTGCTGTGGTCATTATATATTAACAGCGACTTCAGGAAGTGTAAGTTTTAAACAAAAAACATACAAAAATTACATTGTCTACTCTGCTCATCATATTGGAAATGTAATTGCTAACAATCTAGCAAACCAGCACTGGCAAAAACAAACATGGAAGAAGCATGTGCAGAGTAATCAGGTTCAAAAGTTTCTTGTGCTACCTCCCTCTTGTTGCAAAATGAATGTGTGTTTGGAAATGTCATTAATTTTAGATCTTTCCCTCCTCAGCAATACATGAGCAGTCCTGCGAGGCGTACAAGCACAAAGGCAACACGTCAGGCCTTTACTACATTGATGTGGATGGCAGCGGCCCCATCAGACCCCAGCTTATATACTGCAACATGACAGGTAGCATGCATAGCTAAACAAACACTCAATGCAGCACATCACTCATTCAGTCTCAGTTGTGTATTGGTTGTTAAAAGGAGAATTATTTTGCTAACTCTACTTTTCTGAGCTTTCTACCGTCAGAGTTGTATTTTGTTTTATTCACACATGTGTCTGTATACTGAGGCACTAACTTTCTCAGGAGCTGAAAGCACTTGGTTTCACCTTTGTGTGTAGATAGGGGAAGAAACCTTACCATGCCACTACATTCCATTATTTACCTATGCTGTACCAATGAAGTGGGTGTGCCCAGCAGGGGTGAATAGGGCCTTTTAGTTTAGTTTTAGTTTTTTCAGCAAACTCCCAAAAGGTGGCATGCTCAATAAAAAATGCACTGAAAAAGCCACATAAAGCCCCCCCTTTAAGATACATCCCAGTTATTTTTTTTTTTTTCATTTTGTTAGAGGAAAAGACATGGATGGTGATTGAGCATAACAACACTGACCTGACCCGAGTCCGAGCGTCACCAGGCAAGAAGCAGCACTCAGCACACTTTGAATACACCTCTGAAGATGAGCTTCTGGCAGCCATTATCAGCCAATCAGACCACTGCGAACAGGAAGTAGCTTATCACTGCAAGAGATCCAGACTTTTCAACACGCTAGGTATAGCTTAGGTTATTTGTGACTTTTTTCCAAGCGTACAATATAAATGACAATTGTCTGTATATTATCTTTAGATGGTTCTGCTCACAGTTGGTGGGTGGGAGGTCCAGCAGGGGGACGGGTGCAGACCTATTGGGGCGGAGCTCAACCTGGAAGTGAACAATGCGCTTGTGGTGTACAGGAGAAGTGCATGGATCCGAAACATCACTGCAACTGTGATGCAGACCACACTGAATGGTAGTGTTCATTTGCAAGTTACAATAAAAGTTACATTAAAATGGAATCTCTGACCCTGATTTATGATGCAAAGCAGGTCGTCTGTAGTCTGTAGAGGCCAGGGGTGGGACTAAAGTAAAACTCGACTACTATTGGTCAAACCGGTCACCCACAAACTAGGATATAATGCTGTAGAGGCCAGGGGTGGGACTAAAGTAAAACTTGACTACTATTGGTCAAACCGGTCACCCACAAAATATGATATGATGCTGTAGAGGCCAGGGGAGGGACTAAAGTAAAACTCGACTACTATTGGTCAAACCGGTCACCCACAAACTATGATATGATGCTGTAGAGGCCAGGGGAGCGGACTAAAGTAAATAATATAGTAAAGTAAAATAATAATTATGACAGATTACATTCTTTACATCATAGAACAGGGTCAGATAAAGCTTCTTCTTTTTTATTTCTAACATTTTTAATTATTTTCGGAAATTATGGACCATACCACTCATGAATGGGGGTGTATACTGTAGGATCAGTTGTAGCAGTATCATCTTGTTTTCTTTCTTTCAGGACACATGATTCAGGTCTACTCACACATAAGGAGACCCTGCCAGTCAGATCTCTGGTCCTCGGGGACATAAACAGACCTGGCTCAGAAAGTGCTTACAGGGTTGGACCACTCCGTTGCCATGGAGACAGTAAGCCCAGAGCCAGAGAGAGAAATGTACCAACATAAGTCCAGAATATTGATTATCATGTAGTTGATGTAGCCACTAATAGAAATTGGTTAGTATAGAACAGTGTCAAATTCCACAAACATTATATAATTTGATTATTGGAACATAATTCACTCTTTGTACAATTATATGGTACTGGTGGCCTGAGAAGAGACATTTTTTGGACTCATTTCTCATCAGAGTCTGTGGAATAGTCACGACTCTCTTCAAAGTTGTCTCTGGTCCAGCTATGTGTTTATCTTGACAAAATGATGAAGAAAAATATTATACATTTTGCATTAGGCTTTGAATAACCATGATACATTTACTTTTTTAGAAAATATATGGAATGCAGCCTTCTTTGACAAGGAGACTTCCTACCTCCACTTTCCCACTTTCCACGGAGAGCTGAGCGCTGATATCTCCTTCCTGTTTAAAACTACTTCATCCTCTGGGGTCTTCCTCGAAAACTTGGGCATCAAAGACTTCATTCGGATTGAACTCAGCTGTAAGTAAAACCCAGAGGTTAGATATTTAATCTGGACTTCCTTTAGATGCTCGATATAACTTTTAAGGGAAGGATCATCCCAGGAGTTAAAAATTCACATAGCTTCAACTCTGCTGGAGGGCTCGAGTTGGCCCTGTAGTGACAGTCAGGGGCAGCCAACAGAAAAATCAGGTCTACTTTCGCAAAGATAACAACATTTATGGTTTGTCTCTCGCTATAAATCACACAGTGCTTAAGATGGCACATCAAAACATTTTCTGTGACTATTGGACGGGATACCATTTCCCTGTAGACTGTACCGCTAGTTCTAAGGACTCATGTGGAGAGTTTATCATGTGTTTCAGTACACATGGAAGCTCCTTATGAACATGTATTGATGTTTATCTAATAGTTACACCACTCTTTTAGGCTAACTTTCAGAGCTTCTTAATCCTACCGTATTAATGTTTCCCCAGCCAAAACATTTACAGTTGAATTTTGTTCCATCCATGCATTTTGTAGTAAACATGTCTGCTAACTACCACTTTCAATTATTTGCATTGTCTATGGTAGAGCAGTGGGTGTGGTCAGGGGGAAGAGGACTGTAAAGGGACTTGCACTTAATAGGAGTTTTTTAGCAAAGAGTAAGCATTTTATAAAATATACTAGCCACAAAAAATGAGGTATGTTTGACTTTTGGGTCAACATTGGTGGAAAATGATCAAATGTTGATGCCACAGTGATATTATACCATATCATTAAAAGTAGGGTATTTATCCCAAACTAGGTGATAGTAATAGGTTATATTGTATTTTAAATTCTGTGATTTTATAAAAGTCCGATATCCTTAACTTTCTGTGAATAGTAACTGACTTGAAATAAATGCTGAACTTAGATGTATAGCCTTAAAAATGGCACATACACCCATTCAGTATTACTCGGGACCTACGGCACAGTGCAGCGTTGCTAATAAAAGTATAGCACAGTGGCGTTGTATCCTCATCTTGACTCGTATGAGGATCTCAATGCATCACTGGCAACCACCTTTCATGTGAGTGGACTGGTGACAGCAGTTGTTTGCATCACTTAAGTCTGCATATATCTTCATATCAAAGCCTCATGTCAGTGCGTCGTCAGTGCTCCAAATCTGCTTCATCTTCATCAGAGTTGGCACGCTCACAGTGACTGACAGTGACAGTGAGGAAGAGCTTAAGAGGGAATATAAGAACTAAAGCTACAACAGATACAAGTGAAGATTTTAAACTAGAACTGTACTACCACCACAGTGCATTATAGGAGGTGAGTAGTCAGTGACTTACATTTACTCAGTTACTTTTTTAATCAATTGTACAGCGTAGTTTTATATTATACAACACCTACCCTTGAGTACAATTTGTGTCTATAGTTATAGCTATTGTTTTTGTTCTGGAAAAGTGAAAAGATTTGAGAAGATTTAGAAATATGTTTTTTATTTAATTACATTGTTTAAGATATTATTTTTGTGCATTTTACTTTCATTGAATAAAACAGAAGAGAGCAGGGAGTTGTAAGCAGAATCAGAACCCACAACGCCAGTGCAAGCATTATAAGCTCTGCATATTTGCTGCTGTTCTACAGACTGAGCTACAACACACACAATGTTTGTTTATGTTTGTTTGCAATTTCCAGAATTGTCACATTATTTGAGATTTTTCCATGGTTACATCAATACAAAACTAGGCCCGCGCTGTCGTCCCCGACAGCAAGGTGTATGTCAGCGAAGCAGCCCTATATGTCTGCCACAACTGGCACCAACGAGGCACCTTAATCAGACATGTAGTTTGATTATTAAGGAGCAATTAATACATTTTGTAAATTTCCCTAAAACTACATTCTTCTTTCAGTCTCTCAGGGGCACTATAGAAGTAACTGCCATTATACACTTTTTGAACACATACAATGGCAGTTACCTCATTGGAGGCGGGGCCTTTTAATTGCTTGGTAACAATATAAAACCCTTAGATATCACACAAACATATAGCCTAGTTTAGTAATATTATATACCTCACAAATCATTACGATCAATAACCCTTGTTTTTCTTGTAGCGGCCGATGAGGTGCTGTTCTCCTTTGATGTGGGCAACGGTCCGCTGGAGGTCCACGTGCAGGCTGACGCCCCACTGAATGACGACAGGTGGCACAGGGTTCGAGCTGAGAGAAATATTAAAGAGGCTTCGCTCCAAGTCGATGAGCTGACCATCGCCACACAGGAGGCACCAGCTGACGGGCACATTCACCTGCAACTTAACAGCCAATTATTTATAGGTACACAGGACACACACACACTGACATGCTGCTTTGATGTTCGATCTTGGTAGTCATTTTCTTAAGTACACAGAGACCAGATTTGCTAACAGTTTTCAACATTTTTAGATCTAGTTGTTTCATGTGTCCTCTCAGTACTGTTTCCATTCAGTGTGTGGTAACTCTGCAGGATTTTGTTGACCCTTGGGGAGCTAGAGACATTACATCTTTGTCACTTCAGCTCTTTCTGAAGTAAGCAGATAGTGGCAGAAAAAGTCTGTCAGCAGAACCCAACACGAATGCTCTGCCACACAATCAAGTGTATAATGTATGAGCAACTTTAACCATGGCTTTCTTCGTTTTTTCTTAGCGGTATTGTAAATGTCACAGGTCCTTGTTGCAGTGGTACATTTGTCCTTGTTAGTGAGATTTTTTGGATAATGTAAATGTCAGCAAACCCTCCCAAAAATATTACGAAAACACAAAGTTGTATATACTGTGGTCAATTTTTAAAGGAACTTTAGGTCCTGATACAAGCCTCATCATTTCTGCTGTGAAGAAACAACCCCCGTAGCCAGTTTGGCACTCACACACAATTATAATTTTACCCTGGCTGAACTGTGGGGGCACATATAGGTTTCAGACTATAAGCAGTAACTTTTGGAGCTCACGTTCTACCTGAGAAGAAGAAGAAAAATATGTTTTTTTCAGTCACAGTCAGCTAGGCTAGAAGGACAAGTAAACTGTCAAAAAGACTGACAGCTTGCCAACTTTCCAGATACCAACAATCCGCATGGTGCTCAGCTAGCACACGAGCTGCCAATAAAAGTCAGTGCCTTGGTTTCTCCACCTGCTGGTTTGTGTTTCACTATGGTTTCATCACCCCATTGTTTTAAAAATGCAGTATAAGAGCAGGGACAAATCTTTATTTTAGTTGAAGCAGTGAAAGCGAGGTTGCAACAATAATTCAACATCAGTTCAGTGTCACTCATCTCCTGCTGACATGTTCGATCATCACATGATTTCAATCAACAATCTGAGGGCATCAAATATGAAAGGTAAAAATGGAGGTTTGCCTGTCTCACATAAATAGATCTAGACTCTTTTCATGTGGTATTTGTCACAGTTTGTTGTTGTTTGGCACACCTTTATTCACAGTAGGGATGATGTAAGCCTTTTCTTTTGATTTGATAAAGATACCATAAAAAAATGTAAAACCTCTGTAAAACTTTGCTGTGAACTTGAGTACTGAAGTAATTGTTTCATACTCTGTTCTCTTCTTTTTCTTTTGTGTTCAGGCGGCACAGCATCACGGCAAAAAGGCTTTCGGGGCTGTGTACGCTCTCTCCAGCTTAACGGGGTCACTTTTGACCTAGAGGCCCGAGCGCGGATGACCCCTGGGGTGGACCCGGGCTGTCCGGGCCACTGCAGCAGCTACGGCTTTCTCTGCCAACACCAGGGCCGCTGTGTGGAGCGAGCCAGCAGCTTCTATTGTGACTGCTCTCCATCTGCCTTCACTGGAGCCTTCTGCGATCGCGGTACAAACAACTCACCATGCCACCTGTTTAGTCACTTGCAGAAGTTGGATATTCTCTTTCAAACAGTTTTGAGGAAGTCTATGATTGAAAACACCTTCCTCATTTAGCTCGTCACAGAAACAGTCACATTAGGATATTAACACATGTTGCAGATAATTAGCCGAGCTGCCAGCTGTGTTTGTCTGTTCAAACTCTTCATGTACATCACGGAAATCACAGCTCTCATGCATGACAGTGTTATAATTAGCTGCCTTATTTTACACTGTTGCTTTTATCTGTCAGCTGCTTTTCTTTGGTCACATTTTTGCCTATTTAATTAGATGTTGTAAAGTTACTACAGCCAACCAATGCACCAAAATGAAACCTCAGATATTCACGTTCACTCACATTCTAGGATGTACTCTGTACTGTTTATCTACATGTTTATAGTTATGGGAAAGTCACCTTGTATGCATTCAGATATCACACCCGGGGCCACTTTATCAGTAAGTGTAAATAGAGATAAATTACTTCTAAAGGGTAAAATCTACACATGGCTAAGCAAAGTAAGTACCAATGTGACATTCAGGAGGGGCACAAAGACTTCTGAATTTAAATAAATGATGATGTTTTTCTTGATGGGTAAATGTTTTAGTGCCTGTGCTTCCAGCACTATAGACATTCACAATAATAATAAAGAAGCTTAGTAGTAAACAGAGAATATGTCGGCTTTAGTTTGGCCTAATGATGCTCTGATGTTTTTGTTTCAGAGGTATCAGCCAGCTTCAAATCAGGAACATCCATCAGCTACACCTTCCAGGAGACTAAAGACAAACCAGCCCTAAACCAGAGCAGTATGGTGCACTTCTCTGTCCACCCTGACTTCAGCCTGAGAGCAGAGAACATATCACTGAGCTTTAAGACCATTCAAACTCCTGCTCTACTCTTCTACGTCAGTTCTTACTATAGAGAATACATAGCTCTACTTCTTAGCAAACACAGTAAGTTGTTGTACTGTTTCAGAAAATGTTCATATGGTGGGGCTTAGAAGTGTTTAAAAGGTGTGTTAGCTTAGCATGTGCTTGCTTTAGTAAGTGAGCCTGGAGGAAGCTGATAGCCAGCGGGTCATTGGAGTTGCCATGGTGACATGGATTCTGCAGGTGGCTGTTTTTAAACCGAACCATTAATGGTTTCCACCTGCTCCGCATTTGTGTGATAAAACTTTTCTTCAGGGAATAAGTCTCATTTGTAACAGGAAATGCATCCTCAGAGCCACCCTTTCTGCCACAAACCTTACTTTGAAATCTGTTAATGTGCAAATCAATACCAAAACCACTTAGGTCAATATGTTTTACAGACAGTTTCCCAGGGCTTTCACGATGTCCTTCATTCAATAGAGAGAAATCTACCAAAGACCAAATCATCATGTAGAGTTGATGAAATAGTGTTGGAAATACTGAGGTTAGAGAGTTTAATTTAACATAGCAAGTAATTAAACTAGGCCTGTGCTGTCGTCCCCGACAGCAAGGTGTATATCTGCGAAACGGCCCCATACGTCTGCCCCAACTGGCACCAACGGACACCTTAATCAGAAGTGTGATTTCTAAGGGTTTTACTATTGTTAACGAGCAATTAAGAGGCCTCACCCCCAAACCATGACAAACATGGGAAGGGTCTATTTGACTTTTTTGATTTGTCTGGATGTTTGTGAA
>JAVQKC010093596.1:0-29609 GCA_036025475.1 Philypnodon macrostomus
ACCGGCGAAAAGTTCGCAGGTTTCCTGCGACAGATTTCAAAATGTCAAGCGACAAATGGAACGCGACAGACGCGAAAATTTCGCGTTTGTCGCGTCCGGTGTGAACGCAGCATTAGACACATTACTTTTACAGTCACAAAATCAGGTAGTGCTGCTTTAACAATCAGCTACATATACTTTTAGATAATTTTATGTTTATGCCTGTTTGCATTTGTGTTGTCCTGCAAGTAATTTAAAAGTATTTATTAGTGTTTATTAAGGAGAATATGTTAAATAATTGTGCTAGTTATTGATTTCTCGTGTTTTCTCACTATGAATTTTGAAAAACACACAAAAAGCCGTGGGTTGTCTTTTGGGATGCCTTCATTTATTTAGTTAAGATTACACATAGACACAATATAAAGATGACAGAAGAATCTAAGCGCACTGGGAGTTGCAATTGCAACTGAGGTGGGCTTCAACAGGCTCGGACATGTCGATATCACGAGAGTTGATGTCTGTGACTTGGCTCGTGTCACCTGCACAGAGGAGAGAAAAGATTTAACACATAGTCCATGTTTAATTTAACATTGTGGTTTTAGATACTCACTGGCTGGCCTGCAGTGGAACCCAACAGTGGTCATGGTGGTCGAAATAGGGCTGCAGCCGGGCAGACAGCGCAGGACGGTCTGAACAGAGAAGCATTTAGACTCCACACCTTGGAGGTTCACGTCCCTCTCCAAACGGACAGCCTTCAGGCGGCAGCCTAGTTTGGGAAAAAGAAAGTGTATTAATGTCTTTTGTTAATTTTCAGTTTGACAAATAATTACCTGGTTCAGTTTGTCCTGAATTAGACCTGTTTTATCCTAGTTTACCCCGGGTCTTACCACTCCTATGTCTGGTTTAGTTTTAGTTTAGATCTGGCGTATGTCCTTGTTTAGACCTGGTTTAGTATTTGTTCTTGAAAACCCTAGTAAGTCCTAGTTAAGGCTATCTTTAGTCCTGGTTTTGTCTTAGCTCTGTTGTAGTCCTGGTTTACACCCTTGGGGTTGGGGTTAGTTTATCCATAGTTTAGTCTCGGTTTAGATTTGGTTTAAGTCCTGGCTGGTTTAGTCTCTGTTTAGTCCCGGTTTGGCCTCATGGCTTTGAATCTTCTTACTAGTGCTGTCGCTGCAGCTCTGAGCAGAGAGGGTCCAAGAATGGGCAAAGCTGACAGAGTTGTCAACCACACGGCCGCTGGGGATGCGGAAATCACGTCTGATATCTCCATTTCCTTGACCACACAGTCCACAGGTCTTGGCCCTCATCCAGTCAGCAACACGGATCTGGAGTCAAATAGCATTCATAAGACTTTACAATAACTTTACCAGTTCAAATAGCGAGAGGCTGCCTCACCATTATGCCAGCCCTGCTGAAGTGGAGTTCGGAAATGCCAAGCTTTTGGGCCATGAGAACAAAACTATTTTCTCTGCGTTCAATCTTGACTTTGTCTGTAAGACATTTTATAGTTACTCAACTCTCAAGTACTACATTGCGTACACTGCTATAGTAAATAGATCACTTACCTGACACATATGGGAGGTTTGCCACAGCTAATTCCTGTCCATTGACCTTAATGCCTACATCGCTGTCTTTGTGGAACATGTCAACATCACTAAAAGGCAAAGAAAAAATATAGATTGTTTAAAATTGATTGAAAATGCAATTGTAATTTAATTGTTGATACTTACATGTTATCAATCTGCACATAGACCTCGTAATGCCCTGAATCGCCCTCTTTCTTCAGCAGCACCATGAACTTGGAATGATCGGTGCAGTCCTGAGCCAGCAGCTGGTAGCAGGAGGAAGGCATGAAGTTCTTGTATCTCCTGTTGTTGAAAGTGGTGATCTTTCCGTTTTCAAATTTGCACTCAGCTGAACAAAAAAATACGTTATTAATATGAGAGAAGTTCATTTTGTATAAGTGAATCATGTTTAGCCATATTTATACTATATTTATTACCTGCAGTGGCCTTGGTAAGCATAAAGTGGATATTTTCCAGAACGTCGTCGAATGGGAGCAGTCCTCTCAGCCCATTGAGTGGCAGAGTGATGGGGAGAGACACTTGGCGTCTGTAGACACGCTACAAAAAACAAAAACACCGGGTTCAGAGAGAAATTACACTGAATTAGGCCTTAATTTGACTAAAATAATTCTTCTTACGGCTGGTGATTTGAAAGTTAAGTTAAGAGCTTTCTCAGATTCAACAACCACAGTGAAAGACATCTGCCTGGCCTGGTTCTTTCTCTTCTCCAGGTAGACACGGGACAGGAAGGGGCGAATGATGCGCTCATAGATCCTGCAAAAAGTAAGAATATATTTGACATATATTATTATTATGTATTTAAAGTTCGCATGGTGCAAATTGCACAAAACGTACATCTTGACGTTTCTGGTGAGAGAGGTGGGTAGTCTCTTCCAGGACACTCTGACGCGAGCTGCCATCTTCTCTTGCACACGGCCGGTTTCAGCAGTAAGCCTAGTCTCGTATTTCCTGCAATTCTCTCCCCAACTAATTCTGGCCTGTTGTTGAGAGAGTTACAAACCATTTAGAAACAACAGTAATAGTAATACATTCCCTTAACAGCAGACATAGTATTTTCTTACTGCAACTTTGTGCTTGCTCAGTCCAACACCATCAGCACAGAGCTTCCAGTTGTCCTCGGGAGCCAGGGCAGCCAGGATCCACTGGATTCTGGCTTCGTTCTTGTCATCGTAGGCGGCAATCTGGTAGCCCAATGGTTTGCTGTCAGCTCTGATGGCACGAAGGATGATCACAAAAGAAGGTGAAATGGAGTCGCCAAGGAATTTGTTCTGGGGAAAAAACAATATCAGGATTACCTACTGCTCATGAATATTTCTTTCATTTGGCTGCCTATTTGCACTCCAGGGTCACAACGGCAATGTATCTACCTCCTAGCATGTCTTTCCTTGTGCTACCATTTTAATTTATCCAGGAATGGTACTGGAGCAAAGAGTACACTGGTTTGAGAGCTCCCCCATTAAAAGTACCTGTTTCAAAACGTTTTCCAAGCTGCTTCCAGAAGATGCAGAGGTTGAGCCTGAGCGGTGCTTGGATGTCTGTAAAACAAATGCCAAAGTTTAAACTAAATCAGGATCTGTAGTCTGTAATTTAAAGTCTAAACTAAAAAAAAACTGTATTTGAATGAAGATGGTTGGCTTATACATCAGATCTGATCAGATCAGTAAATAAATGCAAAATATATTCAAATCTAACCTTCTTCTGGTGAGTGGGATCAAAATTGTGGCGGTTATTCTTGCGCTATAATGTAAAACGATCAAGCTTAGACAGGCATCATTTGAAATTTGATATGCTATTGGCCAGATGAAGGCCTCCTACCTGTGAGATGGGCAAAGACTGGGAAGAGCTGGAGCTACTGCTAAACAGGGAAGAGAGGCTGGAGACGGTGCTGGCCCTGCTCTTGTGGCTACGGCTGCTGCTGCTGCTGCTGCTCTTGCTGCTCACCCCAATGATCCTACCAACGGCACCGATGACCTTGTGGGCCATGCGAGACTTGGAGGATGAGGATGAAGATGAGGATGAAGACTTGCTTCTGTTGTGGACATTAGACCTGGAGCTGCTGGATCTACTGGAGCTGCTGGAGCTGGAGGAGGAGTTCCTAGAAACAGGAGACAGGATCCTCTTAAGTTTGGACAGGATCGGCGTGCCCTCAGGGATCTCCTCCATGTTCAGGTTGATGCGTTTGATCAGCTTCTCTGCAGATTTTGGTCCGAGCTGAAGTTCCATTTGCATCTTTTCAATGACTTCACCTTCAACTAAAAGGAAAGGAAATTATTTATTAGCCCCTGTTCACTTTATGGTGCAAATTTGTCTCGCAATAGTTAAATCTTTTATTTTCTTCTTTGCTCGCTTTATAGATTTATTTAAAGAATCTTATAAGGCTTTGTTGCCGTTTGGTGATGAACTCTTGCATGGTTCTTAGTAACTTTGACCAATGCTTTTGTCTACTTCACTATTACTGCCAATTTCAACAATGGAAAGCACCTATTACCTCCAAATTACTCAAACAATATACAACTCTAATTATGTTGTTGATCGAAAGCAACATTACAACAAAGCTAACAAAAAGTTGAGTTAGCATGATAGTTAGCATGATAGTTAGCATGATAGTTAGCATGTGAATGTACTGTGTTTACTCCATACCTGGTTTGCAAGACAGAACAATGTTGTATTGTCCAGCCAGTCTGTACAGCGCAACATCCCTGAGGAAGACGGCGTTGCTGGAGGCGACCCTCAGGCAGCTTCTCAGCCCAAGGGTGTTGGAGCAGTATTTCTTGTCAAAAAGCGATGCCTTTGGCCTCCTCTTAATTTGCATATTATCAGACATTTGGTGAGACTGAAACAATAAAACCAATGCAGAGTTTTAGAAAATGGATACGAACTTAATAAAGGTTTACCAGTGACTGACCTCTGAGCTGTGGGCGGATGTCTGGGCTGATGTGATTTGGTAATCCTTGGCAGGAATCAGAGGTGTGATCTTGTTGGTATTTCTTGCAACGGCCACAGTCTCAACACTGTTAAAACATTAGCTTAGCATATTAGCTTCAAAAACATAATAGTGATATACATAGTTCGAGAGGCAAACTTTCCACTTACTTCACGGATAAAGGAACATTCTCAGGGATAGAAACTGGAAGAGCATTGATCTTAAATTCACCCTCTTTAAAGTTCAGAATGACTTCGATATTAGTGGGAACAAAAGATTTGACTTTGGTTCTTGACACCAGGGCGGCCTGCAGGAGTTCTGTGTTTATTCCCATCACAGCAAATGTATTGACAGCAATGCTAAAAATAAATAAAAAATCATGTTAATTGTATGAATTATGTTGTAATTTGAAATGTGTAACTCAAATATTGCTTGTACCTGGGTTTGATCTCGGTCTTGATATTCATGTTGGCTTTCCAGAGCTGAGAAACATGGAAATTCTCAGGCAGGTCGGATGTGATCTTGGCTGAAAGTACAAACACAAAATATTAATTTCATTTTCATATAAAGTAATTATTAGTAGAACAATTAATACACCCCATGCATTAATTTTCATAACATAAACTCTAGGGATCAACAGGTACAGAACAGTATGTGTCCTTGGTTCAGTAATAGAAGTATTAGAAGCAGAAGAGTAAAGCAAGAACATTTTTCAACTAACTAGTTTGTCTCAATTCCTGAATGAGATTTTAAAAAATGTGTAATTCATATTTCTCACACACCGTAGACCTCTGTAGAAGAAATAGCAGCAGTGTACAGGCTGAGTTCCATGGGCAGACCGGCAGCAGTGGGCATGATGCGCCTCATCTCAGAAGCCAGCATGGCCTTAACAAACTTGGTGGAGATAGTGTCGCGGAATAGGGAGTGAAGGACATTGTATCCTAACTGCTTCATGTCAGTATCAGAGTAGAGCTGCAGAGATAACAGATCAAATAATTGACATTATTGCGTGAACATGATTAGCTAAAGTAGACAGAATGAAGAAGATGATAAACTGTACCTTGACTGCTTCCTCAATGACCTGCTTGTCAATTTCAGCAAAAGCAACTTCCTGTCCCAAGATCTTGACGTACACAGAGCCCAGCATTTTTCTGACTGGCAGAGACTTAAAATCGGAGAGCTGTCCAAAAAAATAACAAATAAACATTAATTTTGCACTAGCTTTCAATTGATAAAACTTTTATGGAGTTTCTATAGTGAGTGAGTTTCTTACAGCCTTAAGGATGCGCCTCATCTTGGTGGTTCTGTCAGTGATGTCAGAATCGTCTTTTTTCAGGATTGCTTCTTGGAATCCTTCGCTTCTAACTCCAATCTGGAAAAATGAAAATACATTACATTTTAAGAGAGTCATGTCTAGCTTTTCAAACAATGTCGTTTTGTTTTCTCTTAATACCTCCAGAACATCAGCAGCAGCTCCAGCGATGTAGGCACTGGTCTTGGCCACAACAGTCTTGGGAAGAATAGTAGCAGCGTCATTGATGTAGTAGATACTGGCAGCAGCACCAAGCATCAAAGGATCTGAGGAAAAAATAAAATAAAATAAAATAAAATAAAAATGGGAACGTTGGAATATTTTCCACATAAAATTAAATAATCCAAATATTTACTGTTGTAGACGTCCATGATCAGAGCTTGGCTGAGCTTCAGGTTCAGTTTCTGCTTCCTCTCATTCAAGAGTTTAAGAGCAACATTGCAACTGGCAGCACTGCAACAGAGACATTAGTTTGAATATACAATGCAACTAACTTCCACTTTTTTATTATTATATTTTTTTTGCTAATGTTTGTAAGTGCACTTGACAATGCAGTCTACTCCTATTTGTTTATTTAGATATTGTATATTTAAATATATTAGAGATTTACACTGAGTTGTGAACACCAGTCATGCTTCTGGCAAGAGACTTGATCAGAGAGTAGGTGAAGCTGGTCACTGGCAGACAGGGATCAGTCTTCATGATGTTGACAACATTGGTCACTGCAGCCATTGAAGGTCTGGCCTCAAACAGCGCCATGACGGCAAGGATACGGACCTCCTGGTCAAGAGCTTTGTCCATGAACAGCTGCAGAGCATACCTTTGGACCTAATATTTTGGAGACAAAACAGTAATAACTGTTCTTTTTTTCAGAATGAATTAAATAAATGCATTGCTTTTGAGTTGCTCTTGACTCACTTCCTTAGGCTCCTGTTTAGCCAAGCTCCTCAAAGCCATGATTGCTTCAACATGGACTCTCTTTGGTGGTTTGGAAGCATCCTTCTCATCGTGAACTTTAGCGATGGGCAAGAGTTTGATGATAGACTTCAGGAATGAACGATGACCAGCGTTTGCCATAGCTTTCAGCAACAGGACAATTTCATTGTGGTTGTGCTCACTGCAGGCCTTGTCAAACAATGTCTTGATGCGCTGCAGGAAAATTGAGAGAATTTACATTCTGAATATTTTGATGAACTTTATATTTAAACTAAGTTTACCTGAATGTCTTCTTCTAGGCACTCAGCCTTTCCAGCACAGTGTCTGTGAATCATGCTGCCGTAGCCAAGCAGGAGAGTCTTGCGCAGAATACGCTTAAGGATTTGATCGTCACCCAAATGAGCGTAGCGCTGGATTTGTTTCTACAGAGAGCAATAAAGAGATTGATTTATATGTTATTTAAAAGACATACCTTGACATATTCTCATTTTTACTACACTCACCCAGACCAGCTCAAGGGTTTCTTTTTTTACATGCACCATGTGAAGAGATCCAACCAGGACCTGAGCTGCCTGGGGAACATTTAACTCTTCAGCCAGGATCTTCTCCAGGGCTAACTCCAGAGCTGCATGAGTGCCAACGTTGGGCAAAGCATCCACAATCCACTGCCTGAAAATGAAATAAATAGTTTTGGTTTCAAATAAACTAAAACACATGAAAACAGAGCACAACTATATGTAGAAAATTAGCCAATAAGAGCTATAGAATAAGGGATTGGTCTCAGGGGGTAACCTCGCTTGGGGCCCCCCAAAACTCTTGAATCGCCGCAGCAAGCAAATATGATAATACCACATACCTATAGAGAGGTTTGTGGACATAGTTGTTCCACTGTGTACGCAGTTCATCGATGTTAGCAGCACGCAGCAACTGGATCAGCTCAAGGAACTTCAGAGGGGCATCCTCATGTACTGTCTCCTCAGATTTGGTAACCAGCTGTTTCAGGACATCGGAAATCTAAAAACAAAGAACAATGAGTTAAGTAAAGAATACACATTTACAATTGTTTTGCTAGACAGCAAATATACCTGTTCCTTAACATCAGTCATCTTCATTAACCTGATGGGGGACTGCAGAAGCTCAGTGGAGAACTCGTACTTCAGTGAACCCCGGGGACGGTACTCAGCATTGGCGGGAGCAATTGGAGCCTTATCGACCTGAAGAAAAACCAGCTGTTGCCTGGGGGGAAAACACATTTGTAATCAGTTGTTTAATAAAATAGTTTTAAAATAGAAATATTGTTTGTGAGTCGGCCTACGTTGTCTCCATCATGGCAGCACCGTTCATTTCGTGGAAAGGTGTGAACTGAATGACCTCGTTACCACGAGCCTCCTTGATCAGGGTGCCAGTGGGGACAGTCATCAGTTTGTACTCGTATCCTGTAGTTCCACTCATGCTCTTAGAAATCTACAAAGAAACACATGGGTTTAAATGTGTGGGGGGATTCTAGCCTCTTATCCAGAACAACTGCCAACACTTTATACTTTAAATTATTTAACAAAATCATAATTTGACCCTACCTCCTGGCACTTGACACATGTCCTAGTGTATGCCAACCCGATGTCCCTAATGACCTGATCCTGGCAGTGGTTCAGGTTTCTGCTCTTGGACAAGTGGACAATTTTTGAATCTTTTCCAGCCTCTTGAGTGATGGCATACTGGGTCTTGCACACACCCTGGGCTCCATCCTAAAAATGAGATCAAAGGTTATTCAAGCCCTTGAGGCTAGTCTTATGCTTTACATTTTAGTTTAGGGCTGTCTTTGGGCTATAAAAATGCTATAAACCGGTTATACTAATAAAAGTCATCAGTAAAGTCTTAATAAAACATAAAAAAAAAAATAAAAAAAAACATTTTTAGAGATTATCATCAAAGATTCTAGCATGTTCTGTCAGTTTATGATATATTACACATGAAAAAACAAGTACTAATAGTAAAGAAAATGAAGTGGCTAGTATGTTTTAAAGTGTACTTTTGAGCAAAAAAGGTAATATCCCGTCCTGGTTATAATGTAAATATAAGTATGTGTTTAATATAGGTACTGTACTGACCTCTTGCAGCTCGTACACGCTCTGAGTGTGTTTGACATTCAGATGCAGGACGTTGAGAATACCTCTGTAGATGTTGAGCACTAGTGTGGGGATGCTCTCAGGGGCTAGCATCTCTCTCACTAACCCATTCTCGTACTTAAACTTGATGGGGGTCCTGAGGTGGGCTTCCATAGCACTAGAGAGGTGGACCTGGCTAAAGGACTGCTTAGGCCAGACATCACTGTACTCAAAGACCTGAGGGTTCTCCAGCTAGAGACCAAAAACAATAACAGTTAGTCAGATGCAGAAGTTGAAATGTCTAAGGGACTTAGACCATGATTGGCTTAATGCTGATCAAGATATATGTGATCAGAGGACAGTTTACATTTCACATACTATTTAGCAGTAATAAGGATAAATAAATATGTAATTACCGAAATTTAATGAAAAAAGTACTAGTTAATTAACCCGGATCTTTACAAATTTGCACTGATTTACAAAATGTATTTAAATTATAATGTCAAAAATAAACATCACAAACAGCATTTATAACTTAATGGAGTTTGTTAATGTGAATGTGATACTCTATTAGGTTACTAATGCTTAACTAACCCTTAACTAATGCTAAATAATGTGCACTGCAGTATTATGAAGTGCTACCATTAGACCTCATTTAGTCTTTTTTAGACCTAGTTTATGCCTGCTTTAGTTCTGGTTGATACAGTATATACTATGTCTTACTTATGGGGGCTTGACAATATTTAAAGACTAACAACGCCCCTGGTGGTGACTGGGTCAATGGAATCATTTACCTGCAGCAGATAGATGTTATTTTCGGCAGCTCTGATCCTGATACGGCTGGATAGCTTGAGTCCGGCTCTGGCCAGACCCTCCTCTGGCAAACCACCGAGGATCACTGTCTCATACTTGTACACATAGGTATTTCCGGGAGCAAAGATGGGGTCTGAAAATACATGAACATTTAATAAGACTCGGCTTTTAGATACTGAATTTAATGTAAAAGTATGGTGTTGTATACTTACTCCAGTTTTCCTGTTGGCCAGCTGAAACAAAGAATCAGACATATATTATTACTCAAATAATGATCAATTCAATTTCCACATGCAGTCAACTTATTTAAAAGGTAATGTAAAAAGTATATTTTATAGCACTTATTATTGAAAGTATTTGTAAGTAGTAAGAAGTCACAGAGAAATAAATACAAAAAATAAAACCATGAAGCATCCAGACATACCCACAAGGGCCAGAGCCAGGGCTAGTACAACGACTCTCATGGCTGAACGGGTTGTGAAGATGAGCAGCCTCCTGTCTGCTTTTAAAGGGAAAATCTGCTGACAGCAGTTATCAAAAATGTCATACAGACCCTTAATGCACTAACACATCATTGGATCAATACAGTCGATCAGATAGATCAACTGTTGGCATCTAGATAAGAGGAGGCTAGGGTCACCTGACATGTTGTACTTGAAATGCCAGGCCATTCAGGCTCATGGTTCTTTTGTTAGCATTGCTTCATTAGGGTACATTGCTTATTAAAATAACAGTTAAAAGTTGAAATATTCATATTAATATTTCAATGAATTGGGCCTATGTATTTCTTTTCATGACTATTTCAATACTATTTCTCCCTGTTTTGTTGCGTATAGGTAGCTTCTTTATGTTCATCTGATGCCTTAATTGCAAATGTTTCTTAAATGTTTATTGACTCACAAACGGGAGTTTTACTGCAACCCCACCAATTCATAACTGTTCACTTTGATCATTTTTAATGTCACATCAATTAATCACATGGCATTAGTGAGCACACAAATTGACAAATGGCAAGAAAAGTAACTGAAAGAACCACTTGTTGCATATAGGGTGAAGATTATCTCTGCCTGAACACAACCACTTTGAAGCAGAATGCCTTAATGACTTTATTAGGTACAGAATATAGCAAATAGTGATCATATGTGAGACGTATGTGAGGCAGACAGTACCCCTTGGTTTTTGTACTGAGATCTCAAAGTTCATACGTGAGGGCGCGATGACTACAGTTGTTTGCTCTCTTTGTTTGTTGTGTTATGGTGACCAGTGTGACCTGACATCTTGCTGTTTGCTCTTCACGCTCTTTGAAGTTGAAAGACGACATTTTGGCTCTGAATTCAAGAGTGGACATTAATGTGATCACTTGAGTAAAAATAGAATGAAAAAAAAAACATAATTTATCATTTACCTGTTGTTTATGATACAGTATAAGGAATTTATCAATTATATATTTATCATTTATTCAAGATTTTGAGTTCATTTAAAACTTTTCATTGTACAATTTATGTAAAAGTTATGTATAACATCTTTCTCTGAATTACATTAGCACTGTGTAATACAAATCAGACTATATGAAATAGACATTACTTAAATAGAGCTATAACTTATTTTAAATATAGGGGCTGCACAGTATATTACAAAATGATCACAATATCAGCAAACATAAAACCATATTGCAAAAATCGAAATGGTCTTTTAATAATAATTTTCCCTATTAGAGCTTTGAATGTAACTGTATTTAAAAGTGACATTTTAGTCATGATATCTTTAGTTTATTCCCAAACTGATGATGTTTTAATCCTAGTCTTAAATTTTGATTTTGTATCAATTTTAACTGAATGTATGAACTAGTTCTGCTTAACTAAACTTGCACTGAAATATCACAATAATATCTATATTGCAATATTTATCATGGTTATAAAATATTGGAAGTTTTTCTCATAGGACTTCTATCACAAGTTCATTTGCATCAATCATTCATGTTACAATTTTGCACATGCAACTGTACTTGCCTGGTTATAGGGATTTATTTTCACCTTTACAGTCATGTTTACTGCTGACATAACAGCACAATGTAGCACATATATGTACATAGTTTTTGTATTTTTTTATTTTTATATATTTATATATTCACACTTATGCATGCTGATCTTTGCCTTCTATTATTTATCTATTTTTATTTTATTGTTGGCATCCAGTCCGGGCAGCAAAGTAAGAATTTTATTGTGCAGGGAAAAATGTTTCCTACTGTGCACATGACAATAAACACTTGAATCATGAATCTTGAATCTACATCAAAGAAATAAGTAGAAAATCACAAAATGATATCTAAACATTTGAATACCTATAAACATATATGTTCTATCTTTTAAAATCCAGAAACATAAGTCAGTAAAATAGACTACAGTACACCCTGTTCACAGTGGTTCACTAGTCAATAGGAGTTGTGTAAGAGATGTCTTATATTATATTATGTTTGAAGTTGGAGAGGTATTTTGAATAGGACAAAACTGAAAGGCATGATCAAGAATCTCCAGCTGATTATCAGGTTGTAGATTAATTAAAAAAAGAATGCGAAAAGTAAAACATTTTTGTTAAACAGAATGTGAAAGTTTTTTTTTTGTTAAACAGAATGTGAAAAGGTAATATTTTTTTGTTAAAACGAGGCAGAAAATATAAGATATATTCTTCTCTCTTCTTTTCATTCAAGTTTTGTATTTGTGTCATGTAGACACTTCTGATTATTATTTTAAATTTAAATGAAATAAATAAATAAATAAAAATGAAATTAATGGGAATTATATATTAGAAATATACAAACTGTGCATATACTGTACCAGTCAAAAGTTTGGACACATTTTAATTTATCAACAGTTTAACAAATTACTATAACTCATTAGTATGTGATGTTGTATTTAGATATCCAATGACTTTGAAATCGACTCCGAATAAGAGCCTAGAAAGTATTATTTAACATAGTACTGACATATAAAGAACAGGGATTTAAAGGGGTACTATGCAACTTTTTACTGGTTTGGTCACATTTGTCCTTCACAGAGCTCCTACACTTTCAGAGATTAGCTCTGTTCACAGAAAAACACAAAGAATATATACTTTACATATAGACTCTAGACGATCATAAAGTTACTGTTCCACACAAAAACACCAGGTCTGCTCAGTTTGGCATCTTTTTATTTCTTGGAGCTCTCTCTGTAAAAGCCTGTTTAAAAACCTGTGACTTGACCCGAGACATTCATCCTTGCAAGGAAGCTTCATTGACCCCACAACAAGTCATTTAGAATCACACTGACTCTGAAGTTTTGTTTCAAATTAGAAAGTATTCCCACAAACACAGACCTCTCATATGATATCATCAATTCAATTACAATGTGTTCTTTCGATTAGACAGTAGTTCTCTGATGTAAAACATTTTACATCATGTTGAATAATGAAACTTTAGTCTCACATCATTAAGTTAAGTGTGGCAACACCTATACACAGGAGGGACTTATTAAAATGAGTGAGTGTGTAAGTACTGTATAACTGCGTGTATATCATTTCAATAATGACACTATTAGTAATAATTGTCTTTTTGCAGTTTGTTTCTGACAGTTCTGGTAGATTATTTATAATCTTACACATCAGTAATGATTTCATACGCGTGAATGTAAGTGACTCTTTATACACCTTTACAATGCATGTCAGACAGTGGCTTTAATATAATAATATATTATAACATTCACACAACACAGGTTTGACTTGCTTGAGTTGTTTATTTAAATTAACATTTTAAACAGTGATTGATAAAACTCTATTTTTAACAGAAAACAAATGCACAGTGAAATTATGAGCACTGATTTGTGCACTGGCAATCCTCATGAGCAATGGTGTCTCGAGTCACATCCACACTCTTGCTGAAGATGCTGTCAGAGGAGTCCATGTTGGATTCTAAAACAGAAGCATAAACCTTTCAAAAATGTGCTTTTAAAAAAAGCGTTTCATTATATAAAAACTGATGATGTGACTGACCATAAGGTATGCAGTGGTAGCCGACTCTGATGGTAGTGGTCTTCAATGGGGTGCAGTTGGGCAGACAGCGCAGGACTGGCACTGTGGAGTAGCACTTGGACTGAATGCCATCAATGTTGATCGGTTCATCCAGCTTCACTGAAATCTGCTGCAGCTTGCATCCTAAAAAACAAAAAATAGTAAAATGAAAGTGTATGTTGATATTTTATAACAGATTAATAATATTAATACATTGTTTTTTTTACATTTTCTTGACACTTAAAGATGCTTTACAATTGCATTATTCTTTCACTCCACAGTCACACTGGTGGTGGTAAGCTACTTGTGTAGCAATCAATTAGTTCATAAGCAATGTGGGTTAAGTGTCTTGCCCAGGGACACAACAACAGTATGAGCTTGGCCATACCATAGAACAGGGTCAGATCAAGCATTTCTTAAATGTTTAAATTTTAGGAAAGGTAAGGAGTACACCTTTAATGCTAAATAGATATAGATTTAATGAGGTAGAACAGTACCAGCTTCATTGCGGCAGGTCTTTGCAGGGATGGTCCAGCTGTGAGCATGACTGATGCTGTCCTTGATCACACGGTTGTTAGGTGTGCGGTACTCCTGTCTGACCTCACCATCAGCGCGACCACACATCCCACAAGTCTGTCCCTTCAGCTTGTCCAAAATTTTCACCTGAAAAAATAATGGTAAATTATGTTTATAGTTCATCATCACTGAAAAAAGAAAATGTCACGCTCGTATGATGCTGTCTCACCATCTGAGTTTCTGCATCATAGTAAAGTTCGCTAAGTCCGAGGGGATGGGCTTTGAGGAGGACACCTTGATCTTTGCGGACGATGCTGATATCTAAAAACAAACCATTGTTATCAATTTTAGATTCTCACAATAAAATGTCAGTAAAAGCCTTCAAATACCTTCTGCCAGTTGATGTGGCTGCTTAGTTACATTGATTTCACTGTCATCCACTTCAACCACGATCTGGCCATTCCTCTCAAACAGGTCAACCTTCCTGTTAATAAATAAAATAAAACTGTAAGTGAAATGTGATTGCAGAGAGAGAGGGTGGGGAGGTGGTACGAGTTTTCCTCACTTGTCCAAAAAGTGCACACGAAGCTGGCGCTTAGCTTGTGAGCTTTCTCTCTTGATCAAAACAAGGAATCTGAGTTTAGGGCTGCAATCCTGAACAAGAACCTGGAAGCAAGACATGGGCATCTCACTCTTGCACTCGGCATTGTTAAAGCTCTTCAAAACACCATCACTCATGGTGCAGGTAGCTACAAACAAAGAGGAAAAAGTTACATTATTTGCTGTTCTTTGGATCCAAAACTAAAATTGTGAGAAAACTTATACAAATGTATTTCACCATCATTGGCCTTAGAAATCAGGAAAGTAATCTTTCCAGCCCAGTTATTGTAAGTTTCCAGTTCAGCAGCAGTTTCTTTCAAAGGCAGGCAAATTGGAAGGCTCACACCCAACCTGTAGATCAGTTTCTGTATTGACAAAAGTAATTAGTATTTATACATAATTATTCTAATAATTATAATTATAAAATACGATATTTTTCATGTAGGACATTGTACCTTTGGGGTTCTCAGCACAATATCCAGCCTGGTCTCAGAAACAAGCACCACAGTCAGCTTGATCTGCTTGAGAATGGCCTTGGGCCTTGCAACAGTGGCTCCATATTGTTGAAAGTAGGGAGCAAGATTAGACAGCCTGAAAAAAAGAACAGATATTTTATAGAATTTGTAAGGTGATCAATTAAATATAATAATAATAATAATAATAATAATAATAATAATAATAATAATAATAATAATAATAATAATAATAATAATACATAAATACAGTTAAATTCCTGTAAAATTTTATTAGATAAACCTTCACCTTATAGAAGAAGAGCAAATAGAAATGCATTTGATATTTTGATTTATTTTTACCTCTTGATATAGCGCCTCATGCTCCTGGGGATTTCATTCCAGCTTAACTTCAGGCGGAAGGCCATGTTTTCAGCCACACGACCAGTGTCAGCAGTGATCTCAGTGGAATATTGCTTGCAGTCAAATCCCCATCCAATTCTGGCCTATAAAACATTATAAACATCAACATAAGATCCTGCTTTGCTTAAATTTACATAATGGACTTAACATTTTTTACCATCATCTTGTGTTCACTCAATATCACACCATCAGCACAGATTCTGGAGCGGTCATTTTCAGCCAGTTTGGCAAAGATAAACTGCACTCTCATGTTTTCTTTGTCGACATAGGCAGCAATCTGGTATCCCTGAGGCTTGTGGTCAGCTCTCACAGCACGGATTACCATGACTGCGGCAGGTGCCACAGTGTTAGACAGGTACCTGGCCTGTAGAAGCATAAAGAAACATTAACGTTAGGATTAATGTTAACAATGTAACACACACTGACCTTGTTGTAGATGTCTTCAAAACTCTGTGCGCTGCTCTTGCTCTTTGACTGGGCACTGGCACGAGAATGCTTTAAAAAAATAAAATATAAGCACAAGTATAGAAATTTAATAGCCAACATTTGCTTGACATGACATAAATACCTTGTGCAAGTGATTTTTGTTAAACTTCAAGTTGTACAACTCTTGCGGCTATAAGAGAAGAAAATGCAAAAATATGAATGTTTAGTTAAACTTCTAAAAGATAGTTTTAGTTTGATGTCATTCAAGGTGTTGACCTTTGACTGTCTGGAAGAGCTGGAGCTGGATGAGCGGCTGCTGGACTGGAGCGAGGAGCTTTCGGAGGAGCGGCTCCTGCTTCGTTTAGTGTTCATCAGAAGAGGTCTGGATCTGCTGCTGGACTTGGAGGAGTGAGAGGAAGAGCTGGACTTGCTGAGGCGAGAGCTGCTGGAGCTGGAGGAGCTGGAGGAGCTGGAAGAGCTGCTGCTGTTCCTCTGAACAGGAGCCAGGATCTTCCTCAGTTTCATCAGAACGTTTTTGTCCTCAAGAGGTTCTTGCTCCTCGGTAATGCTGATCACTCTGATGATCTCTGAAGCTTTGTCTCCCACTCGAATCTCAACTTCAATCTTCTCAATGACTGCTTCCCCAGCTATAATAATACATAATAACGTAATACCATTGCATTTATTCACAAATATTTTATATTTAATACAGACAACACTTATTTTCAGTGTGTTCATCACAACTTTCAATGTACTTACCTCGAGCCACTTCAACATAAACATCATGTTTTCCAATGAAGGTGTACAGTGGGGAGTTTCTGAGGAACCCAGCGTTGTACGACTGGATCTCTGTGCATGCTTTGAATCCAAGAGTTTCAACAACACTGCACATCTTCTTGACAAAGGCTTTAGAGCTGCTCAGCCTGTTGCTCCATTTGTTTGACACATAATCAGGAAGGATCTCAGATGACAATGGCTATAAAACCACAAGACAAATGTCACAACAAAATATTGACGTGGGTTCAGTTCAATGAATAAAAACATAAACCAAACATACTCTGCTCCCAGGATCCAACGAGGAATCCCTTTTAGAGGAGACACTCTTTAATTGTCTAGTTGTTGAGACTTCAGCTGGAATCACAGGAGTTATCTTGGCTGCTTGGAGGTCTTCCACATTCCTTGCAATAGCAACAGTCTCAACACTGCAGAAAAAGGGGATTTTAAATACAATTCAAAAATGTTGTTTGTGAGTAGGCAACAATAAAGTCTCCATACCGTACAGACGCAATCTTATCAATGTTGTGCACTGGAAGCAGCTCAAGCTTGAAGGTGCCCTTGGTAAACTCAAGTTTTGCTTCAACTTGAGCGGGTACAACTGTGTGGACCTTGGCCTTTGACATTAGTACAGCCTGGATAAGAGGTGTGTTGACTCCCATTACAGCGTATGTGTGCACGGCAACACTGTGATCAAATAAAACAGAGGTATATTTCAGTAAATATAGTGTACAGAAAAAGTGTCATTGGATTTGATTCAAATACAGGTTTACCTTGGAGTTACTCTGATGCTAAGGTTTATGTCAGAGTTCAAAAGCTGTGCAGCATGGAAGTTCTCAGGCAAAGGTGGTTTTGCAGTAGCTTGGACTATCAAACAAACATTTTAGAACTTTTCTTTACTATTTTTACAAAAAACGGTGTTTCTAATAGAGATCTTACCACTTAATAATGCCCTGGCTACAGCAGCAGTGTGGAAACCCAGCTCCATAGGCAAACCAACAATAGTGGGGAAGACACGTCTAACCTCAGCAACCAGCATTGGGTGGGTATAATTAATTTCAATTCCAGAGAGCAGCTGTCGCCAGACTGACTTTCCACGGGACACGATTTCTTGTCCTCTGGCCACCTACAATAATAAGCGAGTAGATAAACACACAAATTTTACTTAAACTAAAAAAGGTATACATAAAGAGCTACTTTACATCAATGATATAATCCAGAAGATCTTTGTCCATGTTGGCAAAGGCGATTTCCTGATCAAAGAGCCTGATATATGCATTGGCCAGTGGTTCACGGGCAGGCTGAGCCTTCCAGTCAGTCAGCTGTGTTGGGAAGGACAAAGTAGATTTTAAATTCAGATTTCTTTTATGATTTTGTCACAATAAAATAAAACACGCTGAAACTAACCCCTCTGATAAGTTCCCTCATCTTGGCAATTCGGTCGGAATTATCAGAATGTTTGTTGACTTTCAGAAGCACCTCCTGCAGTCCTTCAGTTCTCACACCAACCTAAATCAAAGTAACAAAAAATATTTGATGGTGAGCCTTATTGGTTTCGACTTTAAGTACTACTAACAGAAAGTTAGGTTTGTGTTTTCTCAAAAATGACTAGCTTCACCTCAAGAACGTCAGCATAAGCTCCTGCGACATAGGTGCGAGCCTTGGCCACAACAGATCTTGGGATAACACTGGCAGCATCATTGACAATGAAGACACTAGCAGCCACTCCCATCATCCAAGGGTCTATAAGGCAGAAAACACAGTAATATTTTTTCTTTACATAAATTTGAAAGTGATTTAAAGGTGCAATATTACTTACTGTGGTAGGCATTCAGATACAGAGCTCTGCTGTAGTGGAGGTTCAGAGCACCCAGTTTAGGGCTTAGGAGCTTTACAGCAACATTACAGGAAGCAGCACTAAAAGACAATATGGAAGAAATGAGAACCACAGTCTGGATAAATATGTATTCTAGCCTAGTAGTAAGACACTTACACAGAGGTCATGTCAGGCGCATGGTTCCTTGTCAGGGCCTTCATGTAGGTGTAGACAAAGCTGGCAACCTGCATATTGGATTCTTTCAAGAGAGTGGCAGCAACCACATTCACCAGACCCATGGAGGGCTTGGTCTCAAACAGCGTAACTGCAGCAACCATACGGAGCTCAGCGTGAAGCATAGTATTTCTTAACAGCCTTAGAGCCTCTGACTGGATCTGAAATAGGAAGACAATAGATGAATAGATGTAGTAAGATGGTATATTTATTTATGTGTGTGTGTGAAAAATGTACCATCTTGGGCTCCTTCTTTGCGATGTTTCTAAGAGCAGTGACAGCTTGAATGCGGACATGCAGGGGCAGATCTTTAGCAGTGCCAGAGAACGACAACAACTTCTGAATAGTCTTCAAGCTCCCGACATGCCCAGCGTTACCAATGGCTTTGAGAACAACAAGGAGTTTGTCATAATTAGCTACGTTTTCAGCTGCAAAGTCATGAAGGGGCTGTGTATAAAAGAAAAAAGCCAACATGTTAGGCTGTGTATACCAATGACATTTGCACTTTTTGATCAACCCTACACACCTTAACCATATCAACTGGGCAGTCCCTCTCCTCCTCACAGTGTTTAGCCACCAGGGTACCATAGCCAAGCATAACAATGTCACGGAGAATTAAGAAATTAACATCTCTTTTGTCCACCGTCTTGTCTTTCTCGACAATGGGCATCAAAAACTCCCGAGCCTCACGGATAGCGTCACGGTCAGCGGTCACCATGTGAAAGGCTGACACCAGAGCTCGCGTAGCTTCTCCGAATGTTTCGGGAACAGCCAGTAAGTGATTCCTAATAAACTTCAGAGCCACATGAGTCCCAATCGCAGGAACAGCATTCAGGATCCAGTGCCTAACAAAAAATATTGAAATAATATAAATAGAAAAAAATAAACAACAAAACTATTTTTTAAAGCAATGCCCATATTTACCTGTAGACTGGTCTTCCTTTGTGTGTTTTCCACAGAGTTTCAATACCCTCATAGTTAAGCATGCGCAAGAGCTGGATGAGTTCGATAAACTTCAGAGGGGCATCTTCGTGAACCTTCTCAATGTTGTAGGTCTTCAGGTGGTTCAATGTCTCAACAATCTGTCAGTAAAGAATTATCTTCATGTTATAGTCACAAAAATAAGATTATAACAAATTGTTGTTTAATTTCGACCTGGGCATCAACATTTTCAATCCTCAAAAGCTGGATGGGGTTTTGGAGGAGTTCAGTGCCAAACTCGTATTGCAGAGAGCCACGGTGACGGTATTCGGCTGCAATGGGCTGAAGTGGTGCAGCTGTGACGTCCAGCAATTTTAATTTTTGTCTGTGAATAAACAT
This sequence comes from Philypnodon macrostomus, assembly GCA_036025475.1. Lineage (NCBI taxonomy): Eukaryota > Metazoa > Chordata > Actinopteri > Gobiiformes > Eleotridae > Philypnodon > Philypnodon macrostomus. The sequence continues at coordinate 20,260 of JAVQKC010093596.1, forward strand.
TATTAGTAGAAGTAGTATTTTTATGAGAGTACTTAAAGTATGATTTTCCACTTACTTGGCTTCCATCTGAGTTGCGCCATGGACAACATCAAATGGTGAGAACTCGATGAGCTCTTTAGCCTGGATCTCCTGGATCTGAGGTGCCTGGCCTTCAGCAGCAGATGGCTTAATGATGTAGTTGAAGATTGCAGCACTATTCAGGGCTTTGGCTCTCTGTAAAGTCAGCGACCATTTTAATTTACATCAGATCCTAAAAAGTTACAGATTGTTTTGAGATAAGTACTTACAGCCTGACACTCAGTGCATTTCTTAGTGTAAGCCAGACCAATGTCTTTGTGGATCCTCTCCTGGCACTTGTTCAGATCTTTGGCCTTGGTCACAAAATAGCGCTGAGCAGCCTTGTCTTCAGTAATCACATAGTTGGTCATGCATACGCCCTGTGGCCCAGCCTGGAAAAAGCAAGCCAATATAGATTATAATAGTAGAGCATTTTATAAATGATGCTAACATGGATAACATACCTCCTGCATGTCATAGACAACCTGTGTGTTCTTGATGTTGAGCTGGAAGACACTGATGAGACCTCTGTAGATGTTCAGGACAGCTGTGCTGACACCAACGGGTGCAAACACTTTGCCCACTATACCGTTAGCATACTCAAACTTGACTGGTGTTTGCAGTTGGGCAGCCAGGGCACGAGTTATCTTTGTAGCCTCTGTGTATTGGTCTTTGGGCCAGACACCACTGTACTCAAAGATCTTGGCTTCTTCAAGCTACAGTGAAAAAATTTATTTGCAATGAATGTCATATTTTAAATGCAAAGATAGGATTTTAAATTGCCAGTTATCTGTAAAAATAGCTCTACCTTTATTAAGAAGTTAGCTTGAGCCTGGGCATGAACCAAAACTTTGCTTCGGATTTTCAGCCCAGCCCGGGCCAGGCCCTCCTCAGGAAGTCCTCCCAAAATCTCGGCTTCATAAAAGTACACGTAGGTCTTTCCAATGGCAAACTCAGGGACTGCAAAAATGTTGAATTTAAATAAACATGTTCATTTAGAGATTTCTTAAAAGGTTGTTCAGTAGTCATGTTTTAAACTTACCAATGTTAACCTGGTTGGCCACTGCAAAAACAAATAAGAAATCATTGTATTTGATCATTGTTTAAGAATTTATAAAAACATATATTCAAAGTCAAAACTGTGAAAAGCCTACCTGCCAGGGCCACAGTGAGCGCGAGCACAAGCACCCTCATGGCTGGTGAATGTGATGAACTGAAGACAGGGCCTTCCTTTTAAAACAAATTTTTGCTGACTGTGTCCACATAGATGCGCCATTAAGTCAACACACAATTTAATGTCACTTGTGTTACCTTGCCCCGACCAAAGAGATAAGACAAAGAAGAAAGCTGTTAGAAATGTCACACAAATAAGTTATCTTAACCTGAACCCGTTTCTCTCAGAAGTGTGTTTGTAAAATATAGCTTACGATATAAATTGCGAATCTAAACAAATTAATCAATAGCCTATTAATCAATGCTGTGGCAACTGGCACACAGGACATTTAGTCAGATTTCACTAGGAATAAGGTGAGTAAATGTAGACTATGCTTTGCAATATAAAACCTCTATATTGATTTTTTTTTTGTAATTAAATTGGTCTAGTTAGCAATATTTGGGTTAAAAAGTATAAGGTATAGCAAAAAGGTGAAGGGGAACAAAGTTGGTCCCATGGGGCTTACGTTTCTTCTTGTTCAAGCTCAAATTATGACATTACTAAAATATTAGCATTATATAGTCGTTTCAGAGTTCAATCATATATAGATATTATTTTTTTATGCTGCAGTGACGTATCCAACACGAATCGTAATGAGGTTAGTTATTAAGTTTGACCCATTTGTCCATCCGTAGATAAACACTAGTTCACTTATCACTTTTGCCTCGCTCACTCGTGCTGACAGCGGCCGTTAATGGGTTACTCAACAGTATTTTTGTCAAACTAACTCTTGATCAGACATGTCTTGGTTTGTGTGGCTTTTGCTGTCGTTATTTTCAATCTTTGGTAAAACTGTTATCATTAGTGAAGCTAACGTCTGTCCGTGTGAAAGACCCGAGCTGTGTCGGCAGATTCAAGGAGAGAGGGACTACGAGGTAGCCTTCCAACAAACTTTCATCACCTGTCTCCCTGCACACAATACGTGGATGATTTATAGGCTACATATTATATTTAAAGTTAATTTGAGAGGACAGGACATCTCTTATTTCATGTAAATCTCGTTATTTCCCCTTTCAACCACGGTGTTTTCCGCATTCTGATTTTCAGGTATTTGTGTTTGATGTGGGCGGTAAGACGTGGACGTCCTACAACTGGAGCATAGTGACCACCGTGGCAACATTTGGGATCTATGACGCTGAGCTTATGTGCCACGCTCACTCTGTAAGAGCGCGCGTGGTTATGAAAGGTAATCAATATCCGAATCATAGCGTTTGACTGTTTCACTAAATTATTTGCTTTTCTGGGGCCAAAGGTGATGTCCGACTGACTGATATTATGGACCAAAACAACAGGACAACCTGGATAAAGGGGAAAGTGGAGTTGGCAAAGAGTCAGTTCATGGATGGAATAAACCTGGACATTGAGCAGGCGGTGGAGGCAGATTCAGCTGAGTCGAGGGCTTTGACAGACCTGGTTAAAGAGACCGCTGCGATCTTCCATAGAGAGATTCCAGGCTCCCAGGTTGGAGATGTTACATAACTATTTAATTTTATTTTAAACATCAGACATATTCTCATGTGTTTTTGGTTTGTAGGTGTCGTTCGATGTGGCTTGGTCTCCAAACTGTATCGACAAGCGCTGCTATGATTACATCAATATCGCCAAATATAGCGACCTTGTCTTTGTCATGTCTTATGATGAGCAGAGCCAAATATACGGAGATTGTATTGCAATGGCAAATGCCCCACTTGAACAGACACTCAATGGCATGTGCTAAAAGAAATACAGAATATAATAAATGTATGGCTCAGCTGAAAGATCTTACTAATTCTTTACTTTTATTAAAGGTTATGACCAGTTTGTGAACCTGACAGTTGATCCAAAGAAGCTTGTTATGGGTGTACCGTGGTATGGATATGATTACCCATGTCTCAGCATGTCTCAGGTAAGACACCGTTTGGACCAAGAGAAATCATTTAGCACTTTCAGGTCTTTAATCAATAATGCTTTTTATATTTGATTACTTTTGATTAGCCGAGCACCACTTTTACTGCTAAGTTTGTCTCTGTGTTTTTGCTTTTACCAGAAGGGGGTCTGCTCTATAGAGAAGGTTCCTTTCCGTGGAGCCCCCTGCAGTGATGCAGCTGGGACTCAGAAGCCGTACAGCTGGATCATGAAGCAGGTCAACAGCTCAATGACAGGCAGGCTCTGGGACGACAAGCAAAAAGCCCCATACTTTAATTATAAGGTACATGTTTTATTTTTCTATCGTTACAGACACTGGCATTGTTTATACTGGACAGAGCATAGGTATCACACTTTATGGAAGACGTTCTATCTCCTAAATACTTTACCCCTTTATCAAAACTTAGATTAAACTAGTATTCATTATTTAACATGTCAATATATATGTTAAATTTTAGGACAGAAGTGGACAGATTCATCAGGTGTGGTATGATGATCCAGAGAGTCTTTGCCCAAAAGCAAACGCAGTGATGTCTAAAGGTCTCAGGGGTATTGGCATGTGGAACGGCAACATCCTGGACTACAGCAACGACCCGGTCGCTCGGCAGCAGACCGCCATGATGTGGAATGCACTGTTAGGATGCTAGCCGAGATACCCAACCCATCTAAGAGCTCACTTTTATTTGCTGCTAAGTACAAAACTTCAGACATTAAATGCACTGACTGGCACATGAAATTTTATTGTTGCTTTTATGACTTTCTGTCTCACAAAAAGTCTCAGACATTCCACATTGTCAGCTTAAATGAAAACAACAACGAAAAAGCTTTACAATGTTACCGAGATCTTTGCACTTTAATCTAACAAATGTTTGTCAAAAATAAACAATGCATAAAAAAAAGACTTTTTATTCAACACTTTATACAGAAGTCTTCTAAATAAGTGCTACAGAGCAAGATGGAGGTGCTCTGTCCCGTGTGATAGTTCCAAAGCAGTGCACAGAGGGTGGATGAGATGACTGAGTCTTCTTTTGGGCCAGTTCAGCTTTGAGGGCTCTCAGCTCTGTGGCAGCTTGTTTTCTCAACTATATGGGTAATATAATAAGAAGATAGCAAAGACTTTGAGTAACTGTTTAAATATGGTTCATTTTTTTACCTTGATTTCTGTTTGCAGCTTCATCTTGGCATCCTCTGCCTTCCTCTTTAGATCATCAATCTCATAGCTTTCAGTCATTATTTGTATTATGAGCTCATTCTGAAATACATGTTTTCTTTGACATTTACGTCATTTCTTTGGTTTTGAATATGAAGACTTTGACTGTACCTTTACAGAGGATCTCCCTTGTCTTTTAGGCTTGCTCCTGGTCTCCCTGGCATGAAGCTGATGCACTAGTTTACTGTAAAAAGTTTCAAGCTCTTGATGTAGATTTCTCAGGTTTTCTTCCAATGGGGCAGTCGCTTTTTTTGTTTCAAAATATTTCTTTTTCCAGCTGTCTCGTGCTGACAGAGAAATAAACATCAAAATGCATTATTAGGTATTTTTTACTCATTCTTTTGTTTAGTTTTTACCCACCTTGGTTTCTGCGGTGTCTGTTTTGGGCCAACAAATCTTTGCCTTTTCGCAGCAATTCTTGTCTCATCCATTCAAGCTCCCTTCTTTCCTCTCGCACTAATTTGAGTTCTTCAATTAGTTCTTGTTCTTATGAGGACAAATAGATACAAATCCAAAATTGCTTCTACAATATACAAGAGAGAAACTAAAATGAGAGCTTACTGTTTGTAAATGATGGAGAGGCCACAGTTTTGTCAGTAGCTGCAGACTCAGTTCGAACTGCAAATGTAGAAGTGCACGGAAGAGACTGAGACACTCCTAGGCTGTTTATCCCCTTTTACCAAACCATAGAGACAAAGAGTCAATGCTAATCTAATGTATTAACTCTTGTATAAGGCTACTTATATAATACCTTTTGTTGTTCCGTTCTATTGCATGCACATGACTGTTTTGATTTCCCATGCCTGCAAATAGGCACATTTTGAGTGAGACACAAGGATCTTTTTTTGTTCACAGTAAAGAATACCATTTACCGATCTGAGAGAGAGAATCCAGAATGTGTGTCCTCTAAAGACTCAGCGACTCCTGAATCTCTTGCTGCTTGACTTCTGCTGCATGCCCTTGTTTTTCTGGAAGTCCACTCTTTTGGCAACACCAGTGGAGTGGAATCTGTATCACACTGTAAAACTAAAGATGCATTTTGTTATTAAATAGCTTTTCCTTTTTTCTGTTGACAACTTTTGGACACTTTATTAGGTAGACCCTGTATCTAATAAAGTGGCACCAGTGTTGTCTTCTGTTGCTATATCTCATCAGCTTTAATTAAGGTTATGGTGTATTATGCAATCAGAGAGGCCATTTTTCCCTGCACTTTACTAGATATATCATAGGTTCAGTTCAAGTCACTTAAAATAACATATTTCAACCATTGTCTTTGCAACATGTGTGGATAAAACCTTTGAGGCTATCTATGCAGTTCAATAGGTGTACCTAATAAAGTGGCAAAAATGACCATCATTTCTTTATTTACCATTATTTACTGAAGACGACCGTAGTTGTGTTAGTTTTCTTGAGGATCTCTCCTGCTCATCCCATTTAATTTTGTCTTTCTCTTGATTTTCTTCTTCAAATGAACTGTAGCGCTGATTTTCTTCTTCCTCCTGCCCCTGGTCAGGCGTAGGGGGCGTCTTATTGATGTGGGGAAATTTAACAGGCTCTTTTGTTCCTGTTAGCTGTCTCCTTGTCTTCAGAGGGTAGTAGGGGGCTTGGTCAGATGAGCCACTGCTGGTGTCTGGGGTAAGAGAATGAGAGCGGACACTACTGTCACTTTCAACAACCCGCAGCAAGTAAAGCTCTGGTTGTGGGGCCTGGAAACATAACAATAGAAAAGTACAAATACATTATTTCTAGTGGCACCCAGGAGTATTTTACATTTCAAGATATTCCTGTTTTTGTCCTGCTCTATAGGGCCATTTGAATTGATATGTGGGCCATTCCTGACCCTGCACATAGCCATGTTATTTATATACTTTTTAATGTATATTGTTTGTACAGTTTTATTAATTGTGTTTTATTGTTGTATTGATTGTTACCTTGTTTTTAGGATGACTATTTAAGATCTGTCCAGGCTAAATCTGGTGCATTTACAGAAATGTTGATTAATATACATTGTCCCTGTTAAATAAACTAATAAAATAAAAATAAAATAAAAAATTCACTGGTGCAGTTGGTTTAATCTTTTTTTACCAATGTTTCTGCAATTTCCATTTTCCCCCAGGTTTAAGCATTTGAATTTTCTAAAATGGTGCTTGGGAAAAACTGTTACGGCCTAGCCTTGATGTATTAACAACTCTATGTACTTTAAAATGTGTATGAAAGCAGAACACATCAGACACTCACATAGGGAGGCGCAAATGTTTTCACTTTCACATCCCTTTCTTGTTTGGCTTTGACCTGTAATAAAACAGACTTTAGTTGATGCAAAAAGACAAGGCTGTAAAAAACAGTGCTCCGCCTGCTCTCAAACGCAGCATGCTTTACACCGTCCTCTAAGAGTGGACCTGTTAATCAAAGTGTCAGTCATTGTATCCATTTTACTGTCCGCCTGGTGGAACACAAGCAGCAATAGAAAAAACAGCAATAAACGAATGAATGCACTCACCAGCGCTAAACTGTGGCCCACGCATTTCAGAAAGAAGAACTTGTCCATGCTCCCTTCTGTGCCCAGAAAAGTGCTCAGCTTGCTTCTCAAAGATTTCAAAGTAATATCTGGATAAACTCTTAAGTAAGCAAAAATAAAAGTACAATTGTTTAGCTATTACATTTAAAATACTGTCCAATTGTTTTAAGCATCTGTTAACCAATGCACGTCTTCAAAATTCAGTACTGTACAAGCTCTTTTAAGACTAATCATATACTAATAATATTGCTTCAACCTACCTGATGAAGCCAGCTGATATAAAACTCTCTATGGCTTCTACAGGAACTTTATTAAGCTTCACGTTCCACTGGTTATTGGGAACATATAGCACATGGAGCTCCACAAACTAGACTCAACGAAAAGACAGTTATTGTGTTATTATTATTATGTATTATTGAGCGTTATTTCTGAATATTTCACATTAAACAATTCAAACAACTCAAATTCTAGTTAAATAATACTGTAATTCACAGTACCTTGCAGCTGACTGGTCTTTTCTCCTCATGATTTTGTGGCGTCTCCATGCCAGATCGAGAAGACTAAACTAAAAAACAACACATGTATTAGCTGGAGCCTGTTTCTCATCAGGTGGAGGCATGGACTGCTCAGTAACCAGTCAGTTTAATGTAACCCTCTCAGACCAGTGGAATTTCTTTTATGAGACTGCCAGCACTGGTTGCTCTGGTGCTGATGATGACAACTGCTATAAAAAAGGGGCTCAATGTGTGGTCACCAGGAAAGTCACAAAGAGAGACTGAAAAAGAAAATGATATATATTTGTTTATTGAAAGAATTTATATAGTCTGTTTAGAGTTTGATTCGTTTTTTTGTAAAAGTCTAGTCTTGAAGTCTAATGTTTAAAGTTCACATTTGCATAAAAATATCAGAAAACATAACAATGGCCAACAAAATGTCAATTCAATTATTTTATTTATACTTACAAAACAACGGTATTATGGAATCACATCGGTGTTCGTCCACGTCTGCAGATCCTAGCTGTGAACGCGATAACTCAAAAACGAATTAAAGATTAATTAATTGGGTACTTCTTCGATGAATATTAATTAAGTAATTAATTAATTACGGGCCAAAACTGTGAACACAATAACTCAAAAAGTCTTTGCTGGATCTTTTTCAACTGTTGAATGAAGATGCAGAACTGGATTGAGTTTGGTACATCTACAATTAATGACAATTAAATAATGAAACAAAAACAAGCCAAATAATATAAACCTAAAAGGTAAATAAATCAAATTAAACCAGTCCGTCAAAACCGTTTAAATCAAGATATACAGTATATTCTGAATTCAAGCCATTTAACTAATCTACATATTAATTTTGCAGTATTAAATTTGCAGTATTAAATTTGCCCAATAATATGAGCCTATAATATTATTCACTTTACTCGACTGTCGGGGCCTAACCCAATGTTTATGGGGTTCCTTTCTTGTATTTTATATCTGACAATATTTAACTTTTTATTGTTGGGTTTATTGTGACCACTTTTCACCGCTTGGCAAGAACATTACTGATGAAGAAGTATCTTAGCTATGATGAAGAGCAAAAACTGTAATACAATCTGATGAGCTAAAAACCTGAATGTAACTGAGCTCATGTTACCTGAAAAGTAGTTGACTAGACTTAATTTCAAAATGCACCACCACTAATTTGGACTGAATTTGTAACTGTTGAATCCTGGATTAAGTCTGGTCTCACCTTCGTCTAGTTCTACAAGTACGAACAATAAAAAAAAATGCACAATTTGCCCCAGACTGAACCCAACCCATTTGTGCAATTCAACTTTTTTATTTTACCACCGTTTAGCAACCAGTATACGTCTGGAAAAGATGATCTTTTTCATCATTCTGAATTCAAATATATTGATGTGACACTGATTTGCTTAATTGATGTATTTTCTTTTCTATGAAAATCAGGTTTTAACCTTGTGTAATCCAAGAGAAAAACCTAGATTTAACAATAATCTGGTCTAAACCAAAATCCAGACAAAACCAAATGTAAACTAACCAGAGCTGGGTAGAGTCGCCAATAATATAAGAGTACTGTTCCTTCAAAATAATGTTACTCAAGTAAAAGTAAAAAGTACTCATTCACATAAATACTGGAGTAAGAAAAGTACTGGTGAGAAAATGACTCAAGTCCTGAGTAACTGTTTGAGTGTAATGTCAGATTATTTGTTTAATTTTGTGGTAATCTGCAAAAAAATAAAAAAGATAATAAACAGATTTTGATATTTTCAAAAGATAAACTAAAAACATAAATAATATTTTCATCAATTAAGGCTCAAGGAACAGAATTTCACATCATCACATTTTTCACATAAAGCTGTTCTTACATGACACACAGAGGTGGTAAAAGTACTCCTACTCTTTCTAGATTTACAAGAGTTTACTCAAGTAAGAGTACAG